>CM049186.1:3143423-3325340 GCA_026770425.1 Boechera divaricarpa | reverse complement strand
ATCATTGATTTCCTGAGAATTTCCCTGAGCCTAGTTTCCTTCCATACAAATCAACCTAAGTTTAATCCGATCGTCTATTTTCGTTTCAACCATTGTATTGCTTAGCACAATCTGCATCTTTTGTCTATTGCGTGAATTTTCTTGAGTTCTTGTGTTCGACCCCTAACTTTACTGCAGCAACTGCTTTAGTATCATTATAGGGTATTAATTTGAGCATATCAGATATCAGTCAGGACAAGGTGGAGAACTCACTCCGAAATAAGCTCCACAACCAGACATCTCCAGCTTCAAAGTTGTGCTCATCATATCCTCTTCTTTCTCTTTCATCTCCGTAGGAATGCGAATTCTAGCCTTAGAAAAAGGTTTCGAGGTTCCCTTGCACTTCACCTTATATTCGATCGAATCTCCATCACACTTCTGAGGAATCAAAGTGAAATTAGCAGCACCGTTGATCTTCTTGCTCGTCGCCTTCCTCTTTGTTGCCTTGGTCTTCTCCACAACTTTCTTGGGGTGTTGGAGGGGTTCATTTGAAACAACTGGGACTTTTGGTTCATCATAAGACTCATCGAGCAGATCGATCATCAGAGTCTCGCCCGAGGCAATGGTGATGCACGAGACATGTCTGGGTGCTCCTCCAGATGGAATGGCATCGTAGAAGACGTCTTCGTCAATGCAAGAAAAAGAGATTCTCTTATTAGGCGTGTCCATGATCGCGCCAACAGTAGCCATAAATGGTCTTCCCAAAATCAAGGGCACCTTGGATCCTTGGCTCATCTCCACAACCTGAAAATCAGTAGGAATCAGACAATCTCCTATTTTAACAGGTAAATCAAGAATTGTAGGGTAAGAGAGTGAGCTAGAAGAATCCGCGTATGTGAGAAGCGTGTTAGGAGATCTCATATCAGCTTTCAATCTCTCTGCAATCGCCCTCGACATGACGTTGACACTAGACCCTGAGTCAACGAGAGACTCCTTGAAGTTTACTCTAGAGATGGAGCATGGAACTGAGAATTTCCCTGGGTCTTCCCTCTTTGTCATCTGTCTCAGCGGTGGTGGTGTATCAGCAACGGGAGGTCCTGCAACCATTTTTGACAAAAACTTGCTTCTAGCAGCCGCCCACTCCTCTCTTGTCAGCTTGGGAAGAACAGGGTAAGGTAGCTTTGGTTTGTATACTCGTTCCTCAACCATCTCTGTCCTTTTCTCAGTTATTGATTCAGCCTGGGAAGGGTATCGACTGATACCTGATGAGTGTCGATCGATACTGGAGTTTTGTATCGTCTCTGCAGGTTGGTGTCGATCGACACAGGTAGGGGTGTCGATCGATACGCGTGGAATGTCAGAATCCTTATCTTCATCTTCAGCAATCTTCGAATCTACAGCAGGTCTCGGGAAGTATCGATCGATACCAGGCAGGTATCGGTCGATACTAGTATCACTGGATACGAACACAGTCATCGCAGGCTCAAAATCCTCTTCTCTAGCGCTCGAGGTGATTGCATTGACATGTCCATGCTGTGGTTGAACTATCTTTCCCTTGACAGCTGCTGATGTCTGAGCTATTTGATTTTCCAGCATCTTCTGATGGATTTCGAGAGCGTCGATTCTCCCATTCATATCAGAGTATAAATTATCTAGCTTTCTATTAAAATCTCCAATCATCTTTTCTTGTCCCTGCAGAATTTGTTCCAAGAGGATCTCTGTCTTACTCTCTGTAGACCTCGGAGAATGCGGTTGGTAAGATGAATTACCGTATTGGTGAGTAAAGTCATTGCTCTGAAGTGGTTTTTGGGCGAATTGTGTGGCACCAAAACCAGATTGGTTACCACCAGATTTGTAACCACCTTGCTGATTGTTGTTGAGGCTTCTTTGTTGTAACCAAATCGCTGACCCTGAAAACCAGAATCACCAATGTAGTTAACATCTTCTGCTTCATCTTTAATCTCCTCTACTTCCTCAGCAAAATGTACAGCCTTCTTTGTCTTCCCCACTAGCAGGTTGTGCATTGTGTCTAGCTTCGCATGAACCTCAGCAATCTACGAACTGTCAGCAACACTAGCGAGCCTCTTCCGCTCGAAATCAGCATTCTTGGTGCTATTGCTAGACGCCAAGTTCTCAATCAGCTTCACAGCATCGGTTGGAATCCTAGTGTTGAAGTTCCCGTTGCTTGCATAATCCAGTGCCATCTGATACCGCCAATCAATCCCTCTGTAAAAGATCCCGAGCAGCTGAACTTGACTGAAACCGTGATGCGGACAGTCTCTCTGGTAGGATCTGAATCGCACCCAAGCAGCCTTGAGTGCTTCTGTTGGACCTTGAGAAAATTGAGAGAGCTTGTTCCCGAGCTCCTCCGACCTCGCATCGTCATAGAAATTGTTCAGGAATGCGTTCTTGGTCTCGTTCCAAGTAGTGAGAGATCCGGGAGGTAGCTGCTTCAGCCAGTAAGCTGCCTCTCCACCAAGAGAGTATGGAAAGAGCTTACAGAAAAGGTATTCATGCGGTACTCCATTGTACTTCATACTGGTGACCAAGTCCTCGAATTTCTCGATGTGATCCATAGGGTGCTCATGAGAGAGACCGGTGAAGGGGTGCTGTCCAACAAGAGCGAAGTAAGCAGGCTTCAGCTCAAAGTCATTCCTCTGAAAAGTCGGGATACGGATCGCTGCACGATTTGCATAGAATTGATCCGGTCAGTTGTAATCGCCAAGTGTCCGTTCAGCAACAGCTTGGGGTTATTGTGGAGGAGGTAGTTGGCGTCCAGCCTCGGCAGGTAGTTGTTCACCTTCCTCATCATGCACCAAACCTTGTGGAAGATCCATCTCAACTGTAGTTCTTTTCCTTGTTCGACTCGTGCGTTCAAGCTCTGCTAGCTCTGAGTTGGAGAGATTGATCAGTGGTGTGTTCTTCGTTCTCCTGGTGGTACGCTGATGCATACACCTGAAAATCAAAAGACGAGAAGATAAGTAACCAAAATTTAAAAACAGACGTTCAGTGTCGATCGATACCAGTGGAGTATCGATCGATACTGACGACGAACTTAGACAAAAATCGACAACTAAAATTCTAATGGTGAATTTGTAGAGTCCCCGGCAACGGCGCCAAATTTGATATGCTCAAATTAATACCCTATGATGATACTAAAGCAGTTGCTGCAGTAAAGTTAGGGGTCGAACACAAGAACTCAAGAAAACTCACACAGTAGATAAAAGATGCAGATTGTGCTAAGCTAACAGTAAATGACGAGAAAACAAATGATCAAATTGAACTTAAGTCGATTTATATGAGGGGAAACTAGGCTCAGGGAAATTCTCAGAAAATCAATGATTGATAACAATTAATCAATTAAGGTTCAATTCAATTAAGCGCCGTTCTTGAACTCAAACACGAAAGTATAGTTAACCAACTGTCGTTGCGAAAACTAACTAAGTCTAAAGTCTAAAATTCCAAATCTCTTTGCAAATCCTACACAGTAAACCAGCAACCAATTCAAGTTTGATATGTTCACAATTCGATTAAACCAAATCTCTTTGCAGATAATCCAATTGCTCACCCTAGGTTTTATCAAATTACTCAATTGCACTGTCGTGCCTAATCGATTAATCTAGGTTCTATGTTCTAAGTGATCAGGTTAGAAATAGCTTTGAGAACAACCTATGGTGAAGAACTATTCAGATTTTGAACCCTAACAAATCAATTATCATAAATCAGAGAAATCCATTTGAGAAAACCCTAAACCTAAAATGAGACTACTCAGACATGATAGATGAAACAAATAACATAACTGAATAAATCATGAAATTAAACAAAGGAATAAAAACAAGGGTTCGGGATCTTCTCTATGATGAACAGAGTCTTGGATCCGTCTCCCTCACAAAAGCTCTCAAATCTCAATGGTGGCTCAAGAATAAAAGTGAAAAGTAAAGTCTGCCTCCACCTAGTGACTAAAAGTTTGCTTAAATAAACCTAAAATCACGAGCTGGGCTTCTTATGTAAATAAAGGAGATGATTGGGCTTCTTACGGGCTTTCTTGAAAATCTTTTCTGCGCGTTGATTACGTCGGTATCGATCGATACCATGATGGTGTCGATCGATGCTAAAGCTTTAAAACGGGTACTTTCTTCGGTTTGCTCCAAAAAGGCTCCAAATGTCTCCAAAATCTCCAATTTCGTCCCAAACGTGCTAAAACCTGAAAAGACTCTAAAATGATAGAAAAAGCACTAGAAAGACTCGATAAAACGACTTATATCATGGCTAAAAACGGGTAAATTATCCTGCAAGAAATTTTTCTTTCCAAAAAGGTTGGTTTGAATCTGGTCAGAGTAAGACCCTAGTGAGAAATGTGTTTTTGTACCATTGGAAGTCACTTAGTTTTTTACATTTAAGATTTGAAAGGAGTTATGCGTTTTCATGTCTAAGGACAGAGGGATCTCCTATGAAATGATCAGTTATAGCTAAGACTAGAGTTGCTACGGCATCTTGTTGAGGATTTCCAAAATTATCTAGAATTGGCATGCCTTCTTCATCTACTTTTAATAGCATCGAGAATTTCTCTTCGTTTCTGATTAGTAAGATAGTTATCCCACCACCCCTTTAGCTGTCCCGAAAAACCAGCTATAAAGAGTTCAGTTACGGTTTTATCTTCGTTACCTATTTGTGTTCTATAAGCGTTTGCAGCCATTGTCATTTTTTGGAGAAAATTTAGGATGTTATATTCAGATATGTCATCAAGATTCCAATCATAGACTGAAGAGGAATTGGACCTAGATTGCTATATTGGCTGAATTTGTCCTAGGTCTGGTGCTATTATTATTTGGTTTTCATGACTATTTTTCCAATCAAGACAGTTTATTCTATTGTTTTGGAATTGTTTTGAGTTTGTATCAGTATCTGATTCGTGACATAAAGTATTTATTTGAATTTGTGAGCTTTGCGTTTTGGGATTATTAAGGGTTTGGATGGGTTTTTAAATCTTAGAAGTTGGAGTGTCAGGAACATCATTAGTTTGATTATTGCTATTTTCTCCTATTTCTATTTTGCTTATTTGGCTTTGAAGAGCACGAATGAATTCTATGTTTGTGTCTTGGTAAGTTTTGACGCTAGTTTCTGAGATTTGGAAAGGTTTGAACACTGGAGTTTTTATTTTTTTGTTAGATGGAGTTTCGTTTGGATGGATTGGTTGTTTTAAAATTGTTTTCTCAATTTGATCTAGGTTTTTACTTATCGTGCCAAGATTGGTGTTTGAAAAATTGTTTTGAAGAAGTTTAAAAGGAATTGCTTCTATTGGTGTACCCAATATACCAAGCTTTATTCCTTGTTGAGGGGGATGATTTGAACGAATTATCTTTCTATTAGCAATCGTCTCCCACTCAGGAGTTTTATTTCAATTGGTAATAGGATTTGCTGTTTTAGAGTAAGGAAAATGAATATTATTTTCCATGTCATAGTCCTCGAACCAATTGAAAAATAAAACTTGGACTTTATATATTTTGAGATATTTATAATATTCTTGTTGGATGTTTTCTTTGTTATTTGAGAATTCTTTGAAAAACCAAATCTTTTTTTGTAAGTTATTTTTTGAATAAAATTCTTCCCTTAAGAATTTTTTGTTAATTTCAAAATCCTTTTCTAGAAAGTTTAACTCATTAGTCATATTATCAGTAATAGCTGAAAATGTTGGGGTAGGATGGTTCGGATTTTGTAACAAATTCATCTTGAGAAAAACTAGGTCATGCCGTATAAACAGGTTTTGGGATTTGTGTTTGGAAATCAACATTTCTTAAGATCGAATTTGGAATATCAGAAGTTGAAAATCGTGGGTGATATTTGGGTTCGTGAATTGGAAAATTACTACCTATTTGTGAGACTCTTCCTAAGTCTATGGTTCCCATAGTTGAAGAGGGTTCACAAGATAAATCATCTTTAATGTTTTTATTATGATTTCTGAGGAAGAAAATTTTACTTTTCCATCGTTAAATTGTTCAATAGTTTTTAGACGTGTGTTTGGTTCTATTGGTTCAGTAGGTTTTTTTGGGTTTTTTTGGTTGGGTAACTCATTCAAGAATCCATTCTTCTGGAAGATTTACATCTTTCCATTGAATTGATCTTGGTATAACGGAGTTTGATTTTGAAAGATCTGTTTGGAGTAAAAGGGGTTTGCCTTTTTTACTCGATATGTTTACTTTTGAAGGGAAAGCACTTGTCATGGCTTTATAGTGTAACCTAAAAACCAAAGCAATAGGAATTGATCCTTCTATCATTTCATAGTTGTGTGTTTTAACTTGTAAAACTAGAGATTTTAAAATGTTTTTATCATTTAGAGAAACGGTGAAATTTAGATAACAATCAAATGATATTGGACCAGCACATAAACTTGATTCTATAGAGCTAAGTAAAGAATCTTCAAATAATTTAAATCTAGTATTTATTAAAATAGCTAGTATTGAGGTGTTAAGGCCTTCTTTTGAAAGAGGTTTAATACCGACTTGGACTAAACCAATATGTATATATTTGAAATTATTTTTCCTATGTCAGTGTAAATCGTTTTCTGAGAATAAATGAATTGTTTCAAAATGTTTATTTAATTGAATATCACGTTCTTCAATTTTGATTGAAAAATTTGTTATTAAGAAATTTATTCTTGAGATTTGGTAGATTTGGTCTCTATGAACTCTTGGGATTTTCCAATTGTCAATAGATCCTTGGAAATTTGGATTGGAAAGCAAATATATGAAGTTACATTTGAGGAGCTCAACAAGATATTCGGGTTTGCTGAAGGGACTCTTTTAGAAGTCATTTATCGCAAGGCCGAGTTGGACGAAGTTTGGGGAGAGATTGGTGATGGAGATTTTCGAGCAGGGCAGTCCAAGGCTTCTTCACTACGTCATCCTACGCTTCGTTATGTGCAAAAGGCACTTGCTGTCACTCTCTTTGGCCGCTCTGAGATTGGGAACATCCAATCTAAGGAGTTGGCCATGCTCATTGAAGGGATTAAGCCACTTTACACTCACTGCAAGAGTGGATGATAGATAACAAGTGTTCGCCAACCGTTGTGTCTCGGCGGCATTTTAGCTCGGATGTTCTTTAATTTCGGCCAGGTAGCCTGTCGCACCAAGATGAAGACTCACATGATTAATATTGGTGGACTCATTACACCCATCTTGATGCATTGCGAGATTGAGTTGGGAGCTCCTGAGTGCGCCATTCTACGCCTCGACGGTTCTTACCTCTCTGTCAGCCGAGTCATCGCTGGATGTCTCGGCGAAAACATCGTCTATCATTTCTTTCCTACCAAGAACAACGAGAGGAAGATCGTACTACCTCAGCCCGAGCTCACCACCATTCACGTTCCTTCAACCGAAGATCATGATTTTGACGCATCAGCTCATCCGCCTCTTCGGCCATACTCAGTCAGGGTAACGCAAGAGAGCAGCAGCCACGCCACACCTTCTCAACACGTCTATGGTAGTTCTCGCTACCATTACGAGCCTTTCGAAGAAGCCATCTCCACCAAACCAGTCCGCGTAGCACATGAGCATCTCCGTCTTCTCCAGCGATGGAACAAGTGGCAAGACAAGATCATACACAAGTTTGTAAAGGGAATGAAATCTATGAGGGCTGAGATTAAATGTCTCAAGGCTATGATAGTAGGATCGAGTAGTCGCGACATTGCAGCATCACACTCCGAGGACGACACCGAAGCTGACTCCACTCTGGTTCCTCACCGTGCATCACATGCTGAGATGCCCAACTCTTCTATGGTGCCCCCTAAAGCACCCCGCCTATCTTCACATGAGGCTAGACCGAGTCGCAAGCGCCGCGCTTCATGTTCCCCTTCTGTGAGCTCGAGCAACCCATATCTGTCCTTTGGTACTGCGGGTTCCGTTGAGTTTAATAAGACAATTTTCGTTTTTCTCTTTATTTTTATTTTTTTTATTTATTTCGTTTTATATTTACGGTGTTTTTCTTGGATTTATTTTCATCGAGACGGTGAAAAATAAGTCTGGAGAGACATCGTAAATTTCTAACTCTTTATCATTTCTTTTGGTTTTATTTTTCTTTATTCTCTTTGTTTTGCATTTAGGACATAAAATTGTTGTACTCTTTTTTCCTTCGCCATGGTTCAATAACGCATGGCAAGGTTTTTAGTGAGGCAACAATTTGAACTTTATCTTGATGTTATCTATACTAATATTTATTTTATGCTTTCTGAGAATTAGGAATTAACTCTAACAGAAGATTGGAATCCCCATGCACTGATCAATAAACCTCAAATGGACCATTCTATCAGAGACTTAGACGACTCAGAGTTGACTCCTTGTTTTTAATAAATATAAACCTTCTCGGTTTGGGGTTTGCGAATTCATGGGACATAATACCTCTATGAGATCCTGCAAGGCTAGTCTAAGTAAGTATGATTTTCCTTTTCCTTCCCTTCAAATAGAAAAAGAAAATGAACAGAAAATAGAAACGAACAGGGCATTGGAAGCAACCACTTTCAATTCTCGCATCTCAATAGGATTTAGCCTAGAAAAGGGTTTACAAGAAACGGAGATCGATAAAAAACAAATACAATGATACCCTGGAAAAGTAGGGAGTAATCGATCTACTTTGAAGTGAGAAAAGGAAGGGGAAAGGAATTATGCATACGAAGACGGTCTTGAACTTACATAAATCCAAAAGAGTAAGTGTCTACGTCTTACGGATCAAGGGTCCCAAATCGAGATCTCATGCCTGAAATAGTTAAGAGGAGTCAATAATGAAGACTAAGTTCGACGACGGATGTGGCTCTAAACTAAGGTACGTTGCTATGTTCATGGTGAAGTACATGTAGTATGTAAAGTACATGTAGTATGTTTAAGTTTATTTCCCCCTCGTTAGACTAAGGAATGTTAGTACGATAAAATACGGTTGGATATGAGTTCAAATTAGATATGGTAATTCCTCTTCACTAGTCTAGTCTTTGTTTACTTGAGGACAAGCAAAAAAATAAGTCTGGGGGAGTTGATAACACTCATTTTTATAGGTTTTTATACACTCATTTAGCTTAGCTTTATGCATCTTAGTCATCATTTAGGATAGTTTTGGCTCGTTTGCATATGTTTACGTATTTTCTGGTACTTAGAGTAAAACGTAGGGGTTTGAGATGTTTTCAAGAATATAACGAAAGCATACAAGAATGGCGAAGCATCGCACCTCAGCTACGAGTAGTTACAGAAAATTACCTTGAAGATAAGGATGAAAACCGGACCCTTACATCGACCAATCTTGGTGGATTCTGAACCGAGAATCAAACATGGATCAAAAATCGCCCAAGACTGGTCGATTTCCATCAGCCAGAGAAAATATCGGACAAGAATATCGACCAATCAGGGTCGATTCTAAGTCCGAAAAATAAGAGATTCTCAACACATGGCAACTTAGGACGTGGAATATTCTACTCAGATGCTTTAGTAACCCTAGAGCTTCAACTTGGACGCTCCAGAAGCCTAGAAACTATATAAACATGTTGTAATTCACAGCCATAAGGGAGAGTTCTTTAGAGAGAAAAATACTAAGGAGAAATCCAAATCCAAGTCTTGTTCTTAAAATTTTATTCATGAATCTTAATTAGTTCTTCTATCCTGTAACCATTTACATCCTCTCCACTTATTCTATTAACCATCATGTCTTCAGTCTTATTTCTATTTGTTGTTAACAAAAGCATGAGCGAGTAGATCTAGAGATCTCTCGGGTGAATGATGATGAACGAGATCTACTAATTAGGGGTTGATTTCCTGTGTTCTTAATCCGTTTAGCTACCATTTGATGTGTCTGTAATGCTAGTTTCATTCTCACAGGAATAAGCTAAGAGCTAGGCTGAATCCAGTAGGTGCGCCTAGTGTTAAGAAACCCTCTTATCACGAAAGTGAACAGAAGTTTTAAATCTGCATTTTAGGGAGTATAGTTATTCGTTAATTCTATTAGTATTTGTGTGCTTATCTAGGTTAGTTCTGATCAAGTTAATTTAGCATCTTAAAAGTTAGATGTCACAAGAGTGAATCTATTTCCAGAACTAGACAAATTACGAGCTTAATAACTTTTATAGGGATATAGTGGTTAATTAGGTTAGTCGGAGTGGGATTCTTTTCATAGCTTGTAGGAAGGTCACGAGAGTGGGTTTCTGTAAAGAGTTTAGCTTGCCGCGAGAGTGGACTAGACAACTTTATTTATCCCTAGACTGATAGAAACTAGCAATAGGTTAAAGTTACATCATTCTCGGATTATTCAATTTTGAGAAATCGTTCATTCACCTTTGAGATCGTTTGTTTATTCATTGTTTAATCATAAAAAATCCAAATCTAATGATACCTATTTAAATCCAAATCTAGAGATGCTTTCTCTTTAATTTCGAGATACCGTAATATACATCATTTTAAATCAATTAATAAAACAAAAATAATATACCTAATTCAAATTTCGTTACCTTATATATATATACTAGATAAGAAACCGCGTAAATACACGGGTATAAGAATTAAATGTAAATTTTAATTGATAATACATAAATCCTAAGTGGTAATCCGTATAGTTTATTTATATTTTATCTGGTAACTTTTTAAAAACTGGATTTGAACCTCACACATTTCATTTTACAATACAATTTAACTACCTATTTCTTCATAATAAACCTTATTTTAATTCTACGTATTCATCTTAATGAATAAGAGATTAAAAGATTATATCAAAAATAATATGTGCATCATATTAAATCTATATCTTAGTTAATATTTAAAAATAATTTAAAAAAATAACAAAACATAATTAGAATTTTTGTTTTTCTGAAAAATCTACAAAACAAATTTGGAAAACCAACATGGTTTTGAATATATTTTTTCTATTTGTCGTAATCTCTAAGTAATAATTTTATTTCATATCAAAATCATGTTGGTTTTTGATATGAAGGAAGGATACATTAAAAGCGATCGAACCAAACATATTCACCCAAAGTTCTTCTCATATACCCAAGAACTTTAGAAGAATAAAGAAATTGAGGTGAGATATGTTCGATCAACAAATAATGCTGCAGATCTTTTTACAAAGTCACTGCCTACCTCAATTTTCAGAAAGCATGTCTACAACATTGGAATGCGTAGACACCAAGACCTATGAAGTATGACTTTAGTCATTCGAGGGGGAGTTTACATGGTTGCACTCTTTTTACCTATCTATGGTTTTTTCCATTGGGTTTTCCTAGAAGGATTTTTAATGAGGCAACAAAAAAATATAATGCATAACATATAGTGATATTGGTCTCCAAGAGGGAGTGTTACAAATATTTAGTGCAAAATTAATGGAGCACTCAAGAAGATAATGGAGCACTCAAGATGTTAATGGAGCACTCATAGTAATTTAATGGATCCCAATATCACCATTATACTTAGTGGGATTTCTAAAATTTTCCTATAAATATGGTTCATCTTCACTTGTAATAAACACACCACAATACAATAAACTTCATATTCTCTCCCAAAATATCTCTCTTTGTGCAATATATTCTCTTATCAAAGTTCCATGGTAGGATACTATAATTATAACATGGTAAGATATTAAAATTATAACATATATATATATTTTTTTAGCCTGTCAATAATCATCAAATTGCAAATAATTATACTTTCTAATAAGGAGAGATACAAATAATAGAGGTCGATTTAGCAAAACAACAACAAATCAACCAAAAAGTGGTGGTCTAGTTAAGCTGGAGGATTTAGAATAGTACAAATTTTCTCAAGAAATTTATATTAGAGATTGAGTTTTTCTATCTACGAAACCTACTATTTATTTCATCTTAAGCAAATGTAAACTTTATAAACAAAAACAAAATTCGGTGTTTTATAGATTTCAAAGACTAATCTGAATTTATAAATTAAAGTCCCTCAATCATAAAAACAAAACAAACTAAATTTAATATCTGTGTCCCTATTGGTACAAGGAATATTACCAAAATTATCATAGCGCATGTGTGCATATTTTTTTTTGGTATGAATGTTAAATTTATTCCTAACAAAAACATAAACTTTTTTACAATAAATGCATTTTATGCTGAACAAAAATAGATCCCAACTCTATTTAGGTAACAAAGAGTAGTTTTGTTAAAATCCAAAGTTAGAAAACCTAATTTGGGACGAAACTAACTTCGAGAAAAAAGAGTACTAACTGTTTGTTAAGAGTTAGGGAAATGAAAGACAATTAATCATAAAGAAAAATCGTCTTTGAAGAAGAAGCTGAATGACGCCTAAGAGACGTATAATGGCTGATTAAATTGATCCTCGAGTTATTATCCATATGGAAAAGCAGTCCTTGTAGCGTGTTTCCGTTGCTGATATGGTAGAAATCCGATTCCGTACACCCTTTTCAATCGTAAGAAAGTGCTTTCGAGTTGATGAGAGAGGCTTGCCATGACGTCTTGCATTCATTTCCCACAAAACATGGTAAATCGCTGAGTGAAAAGCATAACGAGCCAGAAACCTTGGTACAAAGGATGATATAGATCTAAGATTGTCGCTGATCGAGTTCCACTCATTTGTAAAAGAATTCCCCAGCAAGTTTCGAGATAGAACAGCCCAAATCGGCATTGTATATCGGCATTCGAAGAACAAATGGTCTCGTGTTTCCTCGCACATTCCACAGAAAAGACATGTAGAATTATAATTTGCTTGCCATTGCTTGATTTTATCTCCCGTCGTTAAACGGTTGACAAAAGCTAGCCAAACCTGAAAAGAGAATTTTGATATAGAATATGGGAACCAAACGTTTACGTACCAATTGTTACGAGGCTTGTTTGTTTGGACAAGCTGATGGGTATGCTTGGTGGAGAAAGAATCACGATAATTATCATGAGATCAACGCCAAGTATGAGTATCCTTTCCCAGTGGAAGAGGACAAGCTAGAAGCTTATGGATTTCGTCCTCAATATGGTTGAGAGATGGACAGCGGTGATTTCTTATGCGCCGAGAAGATATATCCTCTATCATGCAATTTTCAGCAAGGCCGAAATCAATTATGCCTCTTGGACTAGTTAAATCAATAATTCTTTCTAATGGAGACCATGTGTCATTCCAAAACGAAGTTGTATCACCAATACCAATTTTTACCATATGCAAATTCTTAGACAAATCTCTATATTTCAAGAGTTTATGCCACGACCCTGTTGTTGTAATCGATTTAATGTCAATTCTGTGTGCATGTGTACATGTGTGCATCTTATCTGTGCAAAGGTTAATTCTCAAATGTTTGTGTGATCAGAGCCGTGCCTACTGTTATAAAAAAAATATTCGCCTTAGGCCACTAATTTTTTTTTAAAAAATAGGCCACATTTTTTCAATATGCATTATAGTGTATTTGATAAAATTATATATTTCTAATTGTTATTATTTTTATTTTCTAAAGAAATTATGTAACTTTAACATTTTAGTTTAATATATAGAAAAATAAGGCCACATTTAGTAGTAAAAATAATTAGGATAAAGAAATAAACAAAAAAAAAAATATTAAAAAGCAATAAAAAGTAAATTTTCCTTCTAGAAGGAATATAGAACGTCAAACTGAATTCCAAAAAAAAAAGAGATGGCCATTGAATAGTAACAAAGAGAAAAAAAAGAAGAAACCCATTTTCTCCTTCCTTCTGTTCGTGGTATTGAGATTTGAGATTTGAGATTTGAGATTTGAGAATCAGGTATTTATAATTATAAAACTCTAATTTCTTAAGGATGTTTCCTCTTTCTTGTTTCCTCTTTGTTTCTGTTTTAGTTTATATTGAAACTATTTTATTTATTTTTGGTCATGATCCATTGAAACTATTTAAGACCAGTTTTCTTAACAATAAAATTTAGAAAATGCCTCCAGTACCAACAAAAAAACACACTCCTGGATGGGAAAAAACACAGCGAAAGAAAAAAGAAGAAAAATTTTTAAAATCTCAACAAAACTCTATGCTAAGGTATGTGAAGAAAACTAAGATTGCTGGTGAATTTGATGGAAATGAACATCTTAATACTCCTGTTGATGGTGGGTCTAATGAAAATAAGGATGATTATGAAAATATAAATGAGAAAGAGGATGAGAATGAGAATGTGGAAGCACAAGAGGATGAGAATGTGGAAGCACAAAATGTCGTTGACGATGAGATGGAGCAAATGATGAGAATTCTGAATTTAAAGAGCATCATAAAATTCCTGATATTTGTGATCCTGCAAATTGGAAGAAAATTGATCAGGAATGGCGAGATTTTATGGTTGAAAAAGGACCCGCGCCAAGACAGGAAGTTGGTTTTCAGTTTCCAAGGGACAAGATTAGTGGTAGACATTTTTCTCATTCATATTATACAAGAAAACTTAGTAATGGAGAGAAACAAGATAGACATTGGCTGGTGTTTTCAAAAACAATAAACAAAGTTTTTTGTTTTTGCTGTAAGTTATTTAGTACAGAAAGCAACACTATTCAGATGGCATCTACAGGTTTACATGATTGGAAAAATATTTTGGAGAGGCTTAAGAAGCATGAAACAAGTTATGGTCATGTGTTTTGTATGAGTAAGTGGATGGAACTGGATCTGAGGCTACAATAAAAGAAAATCATTGATAAACATGCGCAAGATGAGCTCAGTAAAGAGAAGAGTCATTGGAAAGATGTGTTGTTGAGAATATTTTCATTTGTAAAGACTCTTGCTAAACAGAATTTAGCATTTCGTGGGTGTAATGAAAAGATCGGAGAAGATGGCAATGAAAACTTTTTAAGCTTTATTGAGATGATTTCTGATTGGGATCCCGTTATGAGAGAACATCTTAGGCGTTTTGAAGATGGTAAATCTCGTTATCATTATCTCAGCAATAGAATTCAGAATGAGGTGATAACAATGTTAGCTGATGAGATCAAGCATATGATCATCAAGAAGATCAAATGTGCAAAATACTTTTCAGTCATCCTTGATTGTACTCCAGATGCTAGTCGTCATGAACAAATGACACTTATCATTCGCTGTGTTGATTGTTTATTAGATGTAGCCAAGGTAAAAGAGTTTTTTCTAACATTTTTGAGAGTTGATGACACATCAGGAGAAGGACTTTTTCGTGAGATTCAAGATGTGTTAGTTGCTCTTGATTTGAGTATTGATGATGTTAGAGGACAGGGATATGATAACGGATCAAATCTGAAAGGAAAACATAAAGGAGTACAAAAACGATTTTTTGATGTTAATCCACGTGCGTTTTATACACCGTGTGGATGTCATAGCCTGAACCTTGCATTATGTGATATGGCAACTACGTCTACAAAGGTAATATCATTTTTTGGAATTATTCAACGTATTTATCGCTTGTTTTCCTCGTCAACTAAGCAATGGAAAATACTTGAAGATATGGTGGGAGGGCTAACAGTTAAGAATTTATCTCAAACTCGTTGGGAAAGTCATGTTGAATGCGTCAAGGCAATAAGATTTCAAGCTCCAAAAATAAGGGATGCCTTAATCTATATAGCAGAAACTAGTGATGATCCAGAAGCACAAAGTAATGCTGAGTGCCTTGCCACAAGTGAAACACATGGGATTGGAAGTTATGAATTTTTGTTGTCCATGGTTATTTGGTACAATCTTTTAGTTGCTGTCAATTCAGTAAGCAAGAATTTACAGTTTGAAAACATGGATATTGATTCTGCTATTGCTCAGCTAAAAGGACTTGTTTCTTACTTCCAAAAGTACAGAGATACAGGTTTTGAGGAAGCAAAATCTGAAGCTAGACATATAGCTGAACTTATGTAGATTGAACATGTATTTCCGACAAAGACTAAGCGTGTCATAAGGAGAAAAAAACATTTTGATGAAGATTCTGAAAAAGTTGATGAGGCAACAAATTTGTCACCAGAAGAAAGCTTTAGAACTTCTTATTTCATCCAAGTCATGGATCAAGCTTTGTGTTCTCTTCAGACAAGGTTGGAACAATTTCAAAAGTATGAACAAACATTTGGTTTCTTGTTTGATTTGAGGAAATTGCAACGGGCAAGTGATGACAGTTTGCTGAGATCTTGTACCAATCTTGAAGTTTTTCTACGACATGGAAATCATTCAGACATTAATGGCAACGATCTATTTTTGAACTAAAAGTTCTAAAAGAAGTTTTGCCGAGAGATTACAAGAGACCTATTGAAGTGTTGGAGTTTTTGAAAACGACAGATGATTGCTACCCAAACTCTTGGATCGCTTATCGGATATTGCTAACGATTCCTGTTTCAGTTGCTTCTGCAGAAAGAAGTTTTTCAAAGTTGAAATTGATAAAATCTTACCTTCGATCAACTATGTCACAAGATAGACTGAATGGTTTGGCCATCATATCAATAGAGCGAGAACTGGTAAGAAAACTCGATTATGTGAGTTTGGTGAATGATTTTGTAGGAAAAACAGGTAGAAAAATTGTGGTTTAAAAATTCTATATTTTTTGTTCTTGTTAGCATTTTTTGTAAGTTATGAGATACTATTATTAGTAATATTTTTTATAAGAAAAAGGTCACAAATTTTTTTTCGCCTTAGGCCTCCGAAAACCTATGCACGGCACTGTGTTTGATCTCCGAGTTATCGCATGTCGTATCATGCTGTCATGTTGCTAGCAAAACATGGCGCCCAAAACTCGCATGAAAAGTATGTAACATTCCAAGCTTTGAGAAGTGCATTCAAATAAAATACTTTTCTGCCGACAAAAAATAAATAAAAATAAAATACTTTTCTATAAAAACCAATAGCCACATCGTATTATTAGTATTGTCTCTTTTTTTTTTTTTTGGGGGGGGGGGGGGGGTATGGTTAGATTACTTGTATTGTTCCACAAACCAACATGTTCAAAGTTCAAACATAGTTCTAGGTTTTTACAGTTTACCCTTATAATTCCAAACATAGTTCTAAGAAGAGCAAGTATTTATTCATAAAAGATACCGTGCTAAAAGATCCATCATGATACTGCGATGAACTCAATAAATATGTTCCAAAATTTTGATTCGTTAAATTCTCTCTAAATTATTTATTTATAATTCTTTTATAAAAATTGAATTGCACTGTTCCATTGCAATCTACATATAGAAAAAATACAGCGACATAATAAAAATTTATACTCTCTTCGTTTCACAATAAATGTCTTTTTGATACTTTTGACACAACTTAAAAAAAATATATTAAGAATTTTATAATACCCTTCAAAAACAAAGTGACTTTTGGTTTCTATAATTAATTTAGATTTGAGGTTAAATTAGGTATAATATATCAAAAGTTACATTGAAAATATAAAACGATTTGGAACAAAAAATTAATTACATTGAAAATATAAAACGATTTGGAACAAAAAATTAATCTTACAACGATATTTAATTTAAAACGGAGGTAATAGTATGTTTCTGTAAATTTACATTTTTTGAAAACCATTTTAGAGTTATAACTCTCCATTGTCTTAAGTAAATTTTTATAAGAACTTAATCGTTTTTTGTATAAAATATTTATGTGTTCAAATTAAACTAAGAGAGAGGGAGATGAAGCCTGAGCCAAATACAATTTCGTGGGACTATATGCACTTAAAAAACTTATATGGTATTTAATGTAATATATATGCAACTCAATCTAAAGGAACGGGATTGAAGAGTAAGGACATGACACGATCAACAGTTTTGGCTTTTTCGGGATAGCCGTGGCCATCGCCATATTGATACATGCATTGTGATATGCGTGCCAAATTCATTACAGTTTCCATAAAATCATGATGGAGTAACGAAGAGCTATGAGCCATTTTTTCGTAATTCATTTCATCCCACAAGTCCTGGATCATCTGCCGCACGTGCAAACTCGCCTTCTCCTCTGAAGCTCCAGTCTTCATGTAACATTGGATGGATTTAAGGACGTCTCCTCTCGCCAACTCATCTTATAAACAAGCCATATTTTAGTGCTATATACAGTTTCAGTTCACTTTATATTTACATGCGATTGTTAAGGAGAGTGGAACTTGTGACCCTATTTTTTGATAAAGCAGTAAAAATTTTATGGGATGAAAGGTTGAATGATTGCTACGAACGGTGAAAATCAGTTTGAATAGTAAAACTAGTTATAATGTTAGAATTTATAAAATACATTAGAAACAAAAAAATAAAAATAAAGACTTAAAAATAATCGATTTAATAAAAAAAAATCAATAGTTTCTTAAAAACAAAATGCAATTGTCCGTTTTAAAAAGGGATAATTATAAACTAGTCATTTTGATTATCCTTTCCATCAATTAGTCCAATTAGTTATCGATAAATTAATATCAACCGTGTGCCTCTAACTACTTGAAAGAAAGTATTTTACCGGTGAGGTTACAAGGTCGTTGGCTAGACGGAACACGGAGGCAGAGCATCGAACGACATTTTGTTGGTGTTGGGACAAAGTCTCCAAGACCTGTATAGAGACTTGGTCGGAAAATACGCAGTAGAAGTGAACAAATGCCAATGGGGCCGATACTGAAATCGTAGCATTGTACATGTACTCTTCGAGATTTGGTTTGTGCCCTTTTTCGTACCACTTCGCTTCTACTAAATGTGCTTTGCATACATCTGTCCACTACATTTAAGATAATTGAAAAATTAGTATTAGACACAACATAGTTTATTAAAGCTAGTTTCCTTAGTTTAAATTATGTAAGAATTATTCATGGTTTAAAATAAGAAAAATATATAAGAGGTTTCTATGCTTTAATAAATTTGCTAACCAGATGTATAATTATAAAAACTTACAAAAATATTTCAAGAGAAAAAAATATAGTTTATTCTATTTTTATGTGTTTTAAAATAACATCAAAAGATTTTACTCTTGTAAATAAATTAATTGTAAGAACAATGGATTGACCCAAAAAATGGGTTGAGATTGTGGGAGTCAAGTGGCACAA
Organism: Boechera divaricarpa; assembly: GCA_026770425.1. Classification (NCBI taxonomy): domain Eukaryota; kingdom Viridiplantae; phylum Streptophyta; class Magnoliopsida; order Brassicales; family Brassicaceae; genus Boechera; species Boechera divaricarpa. The sequence continues at coordinate 3,306,414 of CM049186.1, read as the reverse complement.
TGGTGGTCACCTCGGAAAACTCATCACAGTTGCAGGTTCGAGGTTCGAACCCTACTCTTTATAATGTTTAGGGACTATCAAAAACTATTAGGCGGTTGATAAAAAAAAACGGGTTAGAGATTATATATATACTTACAGATTTGTTGAGGAAAGGAATCACGTTGATATTTTTTTTCTGAGGATATCACATCCGATGCTATTGACTTCATTGTACAAAACAAGAAAACACAACCTCATCAAGACGATTGACATCCCAACTGCAATTCAATCAGTATACTTAATTAATATTATAAAATAACAAGAAATTGAAGTAGAAAAGTAAAAATGTGGGGGTCTTTACTTTTCAAATGCGGCAGTGAAATGTTGAAGTTCTTCAAGAGTGCCATAGATATCGTAGATATCATCAACAGTTGTAATAAGTGCATTTATTTTAGTCATTATTCGTCGAACGTATCCATATTGAGGCTCATGGATTTGTCCAATAGTCCAAAAATAATTTTCCACGATTCTATCTCTTGCAAAGTGTAGTTGATAACCTAAACCTGTCTCCCTCCACCAGCTTTACGCCACATATAAAGCAAGTGTAAAATAAAGAGGATTAAATATAATCTTATATACTTTATTATGTTAATGATTACTTTAAAGATGAATAATGTTTTGTGATATGAACATGTATGTGAACCAAGTGGTAATGGTATAGTGGTTTCTATTTAAAGAAGGAGTTATAGGGCAACTCCTTCTTTAAAAGACATGTAACATAATTTGTACTAATGTTGCAGTGTATCACCACCAAAGTTTACATTTGGTAAAATGCATTTTGTTGACAGGAAAAAAAGAGTTGAGTTTCAAAGAATACAATACGATGTTAAAGTTCATTAATTTCTTCTGAAACTAATTAATATTTCCTCTTTTTCATTTTATACGATGTTTAAGGTTATTGCATATAGATTAAGAAATTTCATTTTTAATTTTATGTTTTTATATTAAAATATCATTTTTTACCTACGTAACAATAACTAAAAACATCACTTAAAATGTAAATTAACATCACTTAAAATTAAAAAACACAATAAACTTTACATAAAAATTTGAAAACATCATTTAAACTGAAAAACAAATCCCTAAAATTAACATCATATAAAGTGAAACAGAGGGAGTAGCTAATAAGTTATTATATGGCTTACATACTTGATAATGTCATATTTAATGTAAATGTTCGAAATAGATCTAAGATATATAAGTTTGCTGTATGACATCTAATAATTTAATATTACCTGGAAACGTATTTGATTTCTTCTTGATGAACAGCTTGTACGATATTGAAATCAGTCTTGGAGAATTGAATTAGGACAAGGTTCTTGTTATGTCTCTTTCCATACGCATCTATGTACCATCTCGTGGCTAGCCTTCTCATTCGCCAATGGTAGGGCATATCTAGCGCTTGGACCACCATTCCGAGAGATTCCAACCCAACCCAATTGTCCTCGTAAAGGGGATGAAAATTCTTCTTAGTTGGATTTTGGATGGAAAATATTACAACCCAAATACGAGTCAAAAAAGGTTTCCACGGAAATTTGTTGAATTCTGTAGACCAATGGATTGTGGATGAAAAATATTTCAACCTAAATCCTTCGACATAGTGGTTTTGTCGGAAACTCGATGAATTTCATAGATGGATGGATTTTGGATGGATAAATTTCCAACCTAAATCCGTCCACGCACTGGTATAACATCGGAAAAAGCAAATAAGTTCACGAAAAAGTTAATAACGTAAGTAACAAAAAAAATGGGTACATAAAAAATATTTAAAAGTGTTTATATTGAACATAATATTAATAGTTGGACAGAAAATATAACATAAATCATTAATAAGAAATTAGAAAATAGAAACAACATAGTATTAAAAAACGTAAAATATTCAAACATTTAGCAACTATTTATTAGGACCATAATCTTGTGTTTCGCTGTCCAACTTCCATTTTCCTCATAATCATCAGTGTCAGTGTCTTAAATTGCATTGTAATTGTCTAAAATGTAAACATTGGAAATGTTTCTGATTGTGATATTTAAATGTTTTCCATAAGGTGAGATTGTTTCGATGTTAAGCTGGTGAAAAAAGATAATTAGTATGCAATGTTGTGTAGATTAAAATAAAATAAAAATGTATATGTATACCTTTTGAAGCACCAGAACGGAGCCAACTTTTATAGAATTGACGTACCACGAGTTACATAAAAATTTTTGATTTATGATTCCGTCATAAGTACCACTTGGATTCTTTTTAAAAATAAACAAAGTTAAGATAACAATAGTTAAAAGGATAATAAACATGTAATTTAGTTCAAATCATTTGAAAATTATAATAAAATAATAATCTTCACCTTCAATTTGACCAAAAAATTGCTTAAAAGTGTTGGCTCCCAGGTTATGATTTTTGCAACAACCTATATATAAATTAATTTATAATATTTGAGTTAGAATATGTAAATAGTATAAATCACAAAACAATATAATTTGAATTTAAATATATATATATATATTTTTTACCTTGCCAATCATTCTGCAATATTCTTCAACTTTTTCGATATCTTTCAAAAGAGTATAAGGTGGCACATCTTTTGGTATATGTCTTAAAAAACTGCGTAAATATTTTTAAAATGTTTGTAAAAGATGAATAATAATTATAGGTACCTTCATGGCAGACAGAACATATTGTCGTTAACCATGGTTCTGTGTTAAATTCATTATCGAGTTCTACACCTTTGGATTTTGTATCAACTCTTGAAGAACCTCCAATTGCAAAATCTTTTTTTTTCTGCTATGGGCTTAAGAAAATTGGCGAGGTTGTTATCAATCATTGTTTCAAACTGAGACAAAGTCATATCATCATCCCAACATGATAAGGATTCAGATTCATTGTCACAAGGTTTTTTTGACATTTTAGTTAGCAAGAATGTTTCTGAATTTGTATAAAAAAGTGAAGAGTTGTTCTGAGTTTGGTACATCAATGGGTATAAAAGGTTTGTTTTTATAGGCAAACAAAATATAGGATTCGGACAAACATACTTCAAATCACCTATTGGGTTTGGAATATGGATGGAAAATATACCATCAAAAATCCGATGAAACTGTGATGGCAAAATTCGGACAAACTATACCATCCACAGTGCGACCAAACAATGCTTTCCTTGCAAAGTTGTTGATTTTCTTGATGATTAGATTTTGGATGGAAACAATTCCACTCCAAACCAAGATCAGTATTGGTTTCTCGATCTTCTCGGTTTAATGTCGGAAAAATATATACGGTGGAGTATGTATATATGAGTGTGGGACTTTATATATAAAAACTTAAGGAACTAATGTAAGTGAAAAAATTATGCAACATTCAAAATATTAAATTTTGTTTTTATTGAACATATAAATGATATTTGTTCTGAAAAATATTACAGAAATCTCCGGAATAAGAAATTAGAAAATAGAAACAACATAGTTATGAAAGATGCGCAAAATAGTGAAACATTTAGCAAGCTTCAATTAGGGCAATAATCTTGTGTATTGCTGTCCAGTTTTCATTTTTGGTCATAATCATCCGTGTTATCGTCTGAGACTGTATTATAATTGTCTAATGTTCTTGATCATGATATTTAAATGTTTTTCATAAGGCGAGAATTTTTTTATGTTAATCTGTGGAAAAAAAAATTATTTAATCAAAATAAAATATAAAGCTGATTAAACTAGCAAAAAAAATGTAGTAAAATACCTTTTGAAGCACTATAACTGAGCCAACTTTTATTGAATAGCAGTACCACGAGTTATAGACAATATCTTTATCTATGAATCCGTCATATGTACCACTTGGATCCTTTTACAAATTTAACAATGTAATATTAACAAATGTTCACAAGGACAAAAACATGGAATTTAGAATTTATGAAATGAAAATTATAATAAAAATAATATAGTTAACCTTCAATTTGACCATAAAATTGTCCAAAAGCGTTGACTCACATGATATGATTTTGGCAACAATCTATAAAATCATTTATAAGATGTGATTTAGAATAAGAAAAACATTATTATTTAAACTACAATTTTTTTTTAGTTTGTTTACCTTGCCGATCATTCTGCAATATTCTTCGATTTTTTGGATATCTTTCAACAGAGTATAAGGTGGCATATCTTTTGGGATTTGTTTTAATGAAGCTGAGTAAATTTTTTAAAATGTTAGTAAAAATGTAAAATTATTAAAGTATACACAAGATATTTCAAAATAATTATAGTTACCTTCAAGGCGGACAAAACTTATTGTTTTTAACCAAGGTTCTGTGTTAAATTCGTTATCGACTTTCTCATCCTTGGATTTTGTATCCTATTAATGAACTCCCGATTGTAAAATCATTCTTACCCGTTTTGGTATGTTGAAAATTGCCAACAGCGTTTTCAATAGTTGTTTCAACTTCAGAACAAGTGATGTCATCACCAAAAAAACTTGAAAATTCAGTTTCGTTGTCGAAAAGTTTTTTAGACATCTTAAATTTAAGAACAATGTGATGGATTAATCATACTAGATGAACTAGTAAGTTTTAAATTTCAGTTATTTATCATAAACGTCTATATGTTTAATTTGTTAGTTTACTAATACATTTTCTATATTATGTAGACTGAAAAAAATAATGGTGTGCATCCTGATTTACTTGAAATGATGATTGTTACTCACACCAACAAGAAAACAGGCGAGATTCAAGATGGTGTAATTTCAGACATCGTTCATGTTGTGAAGAAGAAGAAAGAAGAAAAAATAGCCGAATTGAGTCAGGACGGCCCTGAATCGTCTATAAATTTCGGACGTGATGAGATAAACCGCTTGGTTTTAGATGTAAATTTAATGGTATTCATAAATTATATTTAACATATATATATTTCTACCAAATATTTGAATATTTATATAACAACTTATTTGTAGGAAACTCCCGTTTCTAGTGGACGCTACCTTGGGTTGGGTAATTTGACCCAATGTTCATCATCAAACAGCGTAATCAACGCGTGGGCACGCCTCAAGGAGAGTGAGAAACGACTCGAGGAGAGTGAGAAACGACACAAGGAGAGTGAGAAAGAGATCGAGGAATTGAAGCGTCAAAACGAGAAATTCATGGACTTTATGAAGTCGCAATTCTCAAATTATCCCATTTAATTACGGGATATTTTCTTTTAGTTTATAACTTCACTTAATTATCCCTAATTACCTTGGGTAATATCCCGTTTATAACTTCACTTAATTATCCCTAATTACGGTTGTTATAACTTAACTATTTTAATTTTAGTTTTTTTTTCTTGTACATTGTCATTTTTAATATTTTGTTGTTTTTTTAATTGTTATTTTCCTTTTTTGTTGAATTCTTCATTTACGGCGCAATTATTTTTTTAAATTTAAGTTTCGTCTTTCGTCGGTATTTGGACGGAAGCGTTCTTAAAGTTGCCCTCGGAATTTTATAGGTAATATTCATCCTTTTTGGTCGGTTTGTCGTCCTCCTTGTTCCTCGGGTAGTTGTTGTTATTACTCCTTGGAATGTGGTTGGAATTTGTTTCATTGCAATGTGGATGGAAATAACTTTCATACGTAAATGCTCGTTATTTTGTTTCAATATCTAGTGTCGTTATCTGGACGGAAATTGTTTCATTGCAATGTGGATGGAAATAACTTTCGTACGTAAACGCACGTTATTTCGTTTTAATATCCGGTGTCGTTATCTGGACGGAAATTGTTTCGTTTAAATGGGGATGGAAACTGCTTTGGTCGGTAAAACCTCCTTATTTGGTATAAGTTTCTGTTCTCGTTATCTGGACCGAAATTTCCATCCAAATTCCATCCAAATCTTAGTTTCCATCGACATGTACGCGACCACCAATTGTCGTTGTAGTTCCCTTAGAAATAGCCTTTTCCATCGACTTTCCAAACTTTCTTGCCGTTGCAATTCAGGCTTTTTTCTTGTTGTGTTGCAAAAGGTCTGATGATTTTTTGCAGTTTAGAATCCGATTTTGTCGAAAGATACGACGCTTCGTAAAGAGATATGAAACCATTTATTTCACCACTCTCAAACTTCTTACAATTTTCCATGAAAACATCGAATATATCTGGAATAAAAACAAATCAGTTGTTATATAAGACCACTTTTCATACAACCAAGATATAAAATATATAAGAAATGATATTTCTGGGATGAGTATGATGGTAATAACCTTCTGAAACATTGAAACCATGTTGTCTGAAAAGTCGGAATTCGAGTGTAGGTCACATTCCCTGAGGTTTATTCTATCTTTCTCATAAGAAGATACTAAAATGTTTTCGATTTCCGCTTCAAATGATATGAAACCCCGAGTTTATGTAGATCGTCAATGAACTCCAATTGGTCAAGATAAGTCTTCTTCTCATCATGGAGCATCTTTCTCACTTTTTCCTTCAACAAATCTCTCTCTCGCACGCTTTTTTCTTTCTGAATTCAGTGTATTCAATAAAGAAGGCTATAAACATAGTCCTATACCACATCATTTAAAGATCTGTATTGTCTAGGGAATACCGCATATTGATTTCCCACTCAAAGGAGATGATGATGGTCCCAAAGAGAAGGCTGATAGTTTGCAAAACGGCGATGAACTATGGGCGACTTATCATCACGTGGTGTCATTTTGGCCACTGTGGTGCATGCGGACGACTGAGGACGTTGAGGAGTCTTCACATGGGCATTACTGTAAATAAAAGCTGAACCTATCTGCAGTAGAGTGGCCATTGAATAAAAGTATTACGCTACTTACCTTTTCAGATGTGTGTGTCAATGTGTGTATATATAGATATATCATATTTTTTTTGTATGAATAGTAGTACCATTAAAACTCAATGATGGAAAACCCGATTGGGACAAAGCCATCTATAGGAAAAAGAGTACTAACTATTTATTTGGAGTTGGAGTAGAAAAAAAAAGATCGAAATTGAGATACAATAGAGAATGCAAATAGATCATAGCGAGCCTCTCAATGTCAACCGACTAGAGTAGCAATCTCGGAACCGAGGGTCAAGTGTGGTGTTGACTATGCTGATCCGATTCCTGATATCTTTGTCAATAGCTTTGAATAGTCTCCTTGCGTTGCGTTCCCACCAACTATGATACAACGTTGATTGAAAGACATATCAAAGAAGAAATCTTGTGAGATAAGACAACGTTGAACACTGATGTGTATATGCCCAAAGTCATAAAGAACATTGCTCCAATAAGACCACATGTGAAGCCCTTCCAAATGGTTGAGTGTAAACACATTGAAAAAATAGATGATCCCGTGTTTCCTCGTGCAAGCGACATAAAAGACACGTAGAGTTATAACTCAAATTCCATGCCTTAATTTTATCACCCGTTGATAAGCGTTGATAAAAAGCAAGCCAGACCTGGAAAAAATTTCGGAATAGAGTATTTGAACCAAACATTAACGTTCCAGCTCGTACTCGTTCTCCTTGTTCGGATTAGTTATGTTGTGTGTTTTGTCGAAAAAAAATCCCGATGCATATATGCCTTATATTGCCATAAATGAATGTCCGGACCTTGCACCTCAGTTCGTGTTAGAAGCTTTTGTATCTCGTGCTCTATTTTGTTCTAAGACGCAATACGGTGGTGTCTCTGTTGGCGAGTTATTGGTAAATCGGAAATCATCACATCACCTCCAATATCAAAGTCTATTGCACCCCTCGGACCTGTGTGATCTATCAACCTGCCCATAGAAGACCAATCATCATACCAGAATACGATTGAGTCACCATTCCCCACCTTAACCTTATAAAAAACGTTTTGCCATATCACGGAATTTAAGGAGTTTATGCCACATCCAAGAGCCCTTTGTTGCAGACGGCTTGATCTCTAAATGTTTGTAGATTTTATAAAGTTTTTCCACATCCATTGCACCCATAAAGACGGCTGATGCGATAAGATTCGCCATAAAAGCTTCAAACAACAAACTTGATTTACTTTCGTGAGAGGTTTAATCCTAACACCGCCTTCTGAGAATGGAGAACATCAACCCATGATAGCATTGCCTTATTCGTATTCAGATCGGCTCCAGACCAAAGAAAAGCAGAGCAAAGCTTATTTATCTCATCAACACAACCCTTCGGTAAACGAAAGCAGCCATCCAAATATTAACCAAAATCATTACCACTGACTTAAGAAGGAGAAGGCGGCCAGCATAAGAGAGAAAATGGATTTTCCAAGATCGAAACTTTGATCTAATCTTCTCTATAAGAATAGAGTAATCGTGCTTCGTTATTCTTTTCGCCATTAGAGGAAGACCCAAATACCTTACAAGAAGATCTCCATGAGGAAAAACAAAAACGAGTTGACATCCACTTTGGAGGTAATCAATTTTCCACCCAGATAAATAGTTGATTTCTCCATGATTATTTTCAGGCCCGATTTCGTTGCAAACTGTTGAAGATCGTTATAATGCCCTCTATCGAGCGATCACTGTCGTCAATAAAAATCATAAGATCATCAGCAAAACATAAATGTGTTAGCTGAATATTTTTACAATGAAGATAGTAACCAAAATCTGATCAGCAGCTCCCTTACAGATTAAATGCGAAAGCACATTCATACAGATAGCGAACAAGTAGGGTGACAAAGAGCAGACTTAATACAAAAATAACCCATGAGCTCTCCGTTAACTTGAACAGAAAAAGAACCAGTGGTTACACAAAAACAAATCCAATGTATAAATGTCTGAGGGAAGTTTAGAACTTCGAGGGTGTTCAACAAGAAGCTCCATTGAACTGAGTCAAAAGTTTTCGTTATGTCAATCTTTAGTGCGCATCGTGGTGGATTCGAGTCCGTGTGATAATCTTTAACGATTTCAGAAACTATAAGGACATTCTCCATAAGAAACCTTTCACTGACAAATACTGATTCATTTAAAAAGATAATGCGAGGAAGCAATCTCTTTAAACAATTTGCTAGGATCTTTGAAATAACTTTATAGAAGACATTACAACAAGAAATAGGCCTATAATCCTTCATATCCAAAGCCTCTTCCTTCTTAGGAATTAGGGCTAGAATTAATTCCCTTAAGAAGAAATTCTTTCTGAAAGAACGATCGGACTACAATTAACAACAAAATCATTTCCAATTAAATCCCAAGCTGATTTGAAAAATACTGAGGTATTATCATCAGGACCTGGAGACTTGTTATTTGACATCTTAAAAAGAGTAGTATGAATTTCTTCTCGAGTTACCGCTGGAACTAGCATAGCATTATCTTCTTTTCTACACCTGAAATTCAGTAACTGACACAAATCATCTGTTTCCATACCCACATAACCTGAAGGTTGGTAATTAAGAAAGTCCTCAAAGAATCGAGAAGCTCTGGATATATATATATAGATATATCATTTGCATGATATTATTATAGTGGTTGATTATATTTGGTCACATGCGTCTCAAGTAAAGGTTACTAACTATCCACACACTTTTAACATGGTGAACAATGTCACATGTTCAAGTCGAAGATGAAGCCAATGACCGGTGATGTGCTGTTAATCCAAATTAAAAAAAAATGTTCTTTGAAATGGAAATGTATGTATAACTTTATTTTATAAACATTTACAATACCACCAACTAATTTATGTTGTTTTAGTGGCTGAAAAAGGATGTAACCAAAAAATTCGACGTAAAATTGCGTCGGATGAGTAAGGAAAGTCTCCACGCAAAATTCGTGTATAATAAAAGGATTTTAATTATAAAAAAAAATCCTCAAGTATCGGCGAATCAATTTTAAAACCCTCAAGTAATTTATAAATGAAAAACCCCTTAACTAAAAGATTTTCATGAAAAAAACCCCTCATGTATTAGTGGGTCCATTAAAAACTTATTAATTAAAAACTCCACAAATATTTACAGATATATTTTAAACCCAGCAAGTAATGATATATTAACAAAAAAACTCATATGTCTATAATACCGTCAGACGCCTAAATAATTGCCATCAGATCAATATTCTTGTATTTTGATTTATTAAAAGACAGACGTGTATATATTTTAGATTTAAGACAATGCAGTGTTTGTTTTAAAATAGCATTAGAATGTGATGCAATTGATTGAAAATCTGAATCATAAATTAATATAACTTTAATAGTGCATCTTATGCTGCGTAAAACAATGAAAATAAACAAATTATTATTAATTTTAGGAATTAAACGCATCTAAAATTAAAGATAAGCACGAGAACGAATGACGGTTTCTATTTTACATGATTTTGGAATTTTTAATATGATATTAACAATTTTTTAAAATTATATTATTTTTGAACAAACACAGCGTTGTTTTAAATCTAAATAAAATACATCCATGTCATTTTAACAAGCACCAACGCAAAGTATCAATTAAACGGAATATGTTTAAGCGGAATTATAAACGAAAGAGTTTTTTCACTAAAATTTCGTACTTCAGGATTTTTTTTCACTAATAATTTAGTTAAGAGTTTTTAAATGGACATACTAATATTTGAGGAGTTTTTCCTCTAAAATTTCTTACTTGAGGGCCTTTTTTATTTATAAATGAGTTGAGAGTTTTAAAATGGATTGACCAATACTTGAGTGTTTTTTTCATTAAAATCCCTATAAAAAATCACACAAAATTGTCGCAATTTTGCAACTAGAAAATCAATGCAAACTCGTGGAAAAAATTGTGGTACAACTTGTCAGAGGTATAGGACTAAGGAGGGAACTTAGGTTTTATCACCATGTTCTTTTTGAACGTGAACCATGTTCTTTTTGAGTGTCCGTCTTCATTTCAAGCTTAGGTTTTATCACCGATCATTATGTTACAAAATAGTTTTCCAGTGGTCTCGATAGATACAAATTTAGATTACCGATTATGGCGAATCCCAAAAGAATCAGATGAAAATCAAAATACTGATAGCTTTTCATGGATTTTATGGTTTATTTGGAAAACAAGGAATCGTATGGTTTCAATAAATTGTGGTACAACTTGTCAGAGGTGTGGGACGGAGGAGGAAACGATTAACCATGTTCTTTTTGAGTGTCCATCTTCTTTTCAAACTTAGATTTTGTCACCTATCTCTTTGTTACAAAATAGTTTTCCAATGATCTCAATAGATACCAATGTAGATTATCTATTATGGCGAAGCCCATAAGAATCATATGAAAGTCAAATTACCATTAGCTTTCCATAGATTTTGTGGTTTATTCGGAAGACAAAAAAATCATATAGTTTCAAAGGGGTACAACCAGAACCTCTTGGTATTTTAAATCACGCTTTAAATGAACATTTTGCGTGGAAGGAAGTCCATGTTATCCCTATACAAACAAATTCGGGTGGAGAAATACTTAACTGCTCAAGTATCAAATAGATGGATCGTGAAAGTTATCTGATCCTACTTCTGGTTTTGGCTGGGTATGTTTTCAAGGAGACAACAAGAGTGTGTTGTGTTGTTAGGGGCTCGTTGCCAACATTGAAGTTCGACACCTCTTCACTCAGAAAATGAAAGCGTTAATTTGGGTTATGAAGACTATCCGCTCTTGAAGAGTAGATTGTCACGTTTAAGACAGATTGTACGGATCTAGTCTCCTTGGTATAGTCACATGATGAACGGTCAGCGTACTCCAATCTATTTGATGAGATTGGTATGTTTTGAGAAGATTTCCCTAATTTCCCTGTCTTTTATTTCACGCTCTTTAAATCTTAAGGTTGATTATTTAGTCTGTTCCTCTAGAATTCGTCTTATCGATACTATTTATGTAAACTCTATTCCTCCAAATTGGACAACCAACGAAAGAGTCTGATTTTTAATTTATTTGTTTGATTGGGAAAAAAAATTCACTAATTAACACAGCAATCATCACTCATGGATTAGTATAACTAAGTAAAACTCAGATCGCATCAAAAGATTAATCAACTTCTTATAACAACTGATCGATCAATCTTACAAGGGTGTGATTGATCTCGACCTCTTGTAAAAATTTGCTTAGTTTCTCATCTGAGAAGTGGATGATATATCCAATAGTTGAATTGATATAACCAAGAAATATTATAATTAATCCAATAAGTGGAACGATCAATCCAATAAGTGGACTGATCAATTAGCAACTTGTATGCCTCAGTTAGCAACTTGTAATAATGATCCGTCTTCACTAACACTGGCATGAAGGTTCATTGGATTGACTGAACTCAAACCATCGCCAAATTAAGCCATATATTTTCCTATGTTTTGTTCAAGTTTTAATTTGATCCAACGGTTGGCATCTTCTCATCGAATACCATATATAACTAGGATGTTTATGCATGATCTTTGTTCTTCAATTTGCTTGTTTGCATCCAAATGATTTTTTTTAGAATATATATAACATGTGAAAACATGAAAGGAATATAATGCACTCCAAAAACATTTAGTCTCAATTATAATCAAGAAACAAGAACATTAAGAGAGAAAAAACGACTAAATATACAACACTTCAACATCATGTAACAAACTTTTTTACAATGAACTAGAAATTATTCCCGTAAACACAAGTTATATTCAAGTCCTCGTATTCACATGTTTTTTTTTTCTGGTAATGTTGATCAACTTCAGAATGATTAAAATATTCTACAAACCGAAACTCTGATTTAAAATTCACAAGCATAAAAGCTTAAAATATTATATATTTTTTTAAATCACAAACGCCAAACCCTAATTTAGCACGGTCACAACGTGCTTCAAAAACGAGTGGTGTAAGTGAAGAATCTCGTCAGTTTGCATTGATAACTGAAGAAAAATCATGAATTCAGTGAATTGTATTCATAGACTGTTTTGAAAATGCAAGGATGGTTTAAAATGAGATCGATGTGCCACGTTACAAATACATAAGATGGATGAAAATATATTAAGGGCAATCACATACTGCCACGAAACATCTTCTACAAGCATCCAATCTTCCTATTTATCTTGGTACATTATAATATACTCTGATGGGCCATTAAAACAATTCAGAACCACATGTTTCCTTCGTTGTCATGCATCGTTGAGTGTCTGGCCTACAATCTGATCAATCAAAACCATATCATCACTACAAGAAAACATTTAAAATGCAACTATATTTTGCGACTAATTATGTAGTTGCACCTACTATTTGCAACTAAATAGATTTCTTATTTTAACCTACCTTGTACCTACTATTTGCAACTAAATAAAATCACTTGCAAATTAATAGATTTTTTTTTTTAAAACCGTAGATCAAGTTGTTGGTCTAGTAATTTCTGTCTTCCTTAGCAAAATGCGTATAGTGCTTATAATTTAAATATAACAAATGTGAAATTTAGCAGGAATCATAAAATTAAGACCCAAAACATATTCAACACACCAAAAATCTCCATTAATTAATCACTCATATCAACATATTGACATTGCCACAAATCAAGCTAAGTATACAATCGAACCGATATATCCTTAACTTCATGATTTTCTTTCGTACATTTCATTTACAGCATTTTCGTGAACGGGTGTATTATTATTTAATACACTATTTAATAATAATATAGAATCACAAGTTAATACACACACGTTCTTATGAAAAAAAATAGAAATCTATTTGATAAATTAGATGTTTACATAGATAAATAACATGACAGGAGAAAAAGTATATGTTTCGCAGGTAAGTAATAAATTAGACGGCCACATAAAAAAATAACATTTAACAGAAAAAACCACTAGTTGCGTAGTAATTAAAACTGAGTTTCAGTCTAAGATTTACTATAAGTTCTATTTTTGTTCTCTTGTGTGTGTTTTGGTGCATGCCTAGAAGGAGTCAAAGCTCTGACAACCTCTTGCAACTAGACAATTAAGAGCATGCGAGAACAGAACGCGCTAACAGAAAAACGAGAAAAGAATAGTCAAAACTAGCCAACATGGGCGATAACTTTGACAACCAAGCACTAGCTGACACACAGGCTGCTACAGCCAATAAACTCCAAACTATGAGACAACAGATGCAACAACAGCAACAACAATTGCATCATATGCTACAACAGCAACAGCAACAAAACCAACAACGCATTGGGGATACTGACACACCCAATACCTTCTACCAGAATAGAGCTGCCATTTGCCCACCAGAGATTGCTCAACAGGATTTTGAGATTAAGCCTCAAATGATTGCTTTAGTGAAGCAGCATCTATTCCATTGGTTACCAGCTAAAAACCCGATGGACCACATTGAGAACTTTGAAGAAATCTGCAGCACTACTAAATCAAATGGGGTGTCTCCTGATTTTTTCAAATGCAAGCTGTTTCGCTTCTCCCTATCAGACAAAGCATCTGCATGGCTTAAAATATTACCTGCAGGGTCATTGAGAACTTGAGCTGAATGCAGAGCTGCATTCATAGATCATTTCTACATCAAATCCAAGACTGCTTCTTTGAGGAACAAAATCGCTGGTTTTGGGCATCACGCGGGAAAGTCTTTCTGTGAGGTTTGGGATAGGTACAAGGAATACCATAGAGAATGCCTCCACCATGGGTATACAGATGAGCATACTCTAAGCATCTTCTACGATGGAGTCAACTGGGACTACAAGAATGCTCTCAACGCTGCTAGCAATGGAGATTTCATGACAAAGACTGTCGCTGCAGCGTATAAGCTCATAGAGAACATGGCTGCAAGTTCTAGTACTTGCTGCCCAGAGTATGATTGCTCTAACAAAGTCAGTAGTGTTGAATCTTAGAAGATCGATGAGTTGAATGCAAAGGTAAGTCTGTTCATGAAGACAAATCAGAGAGGGGTTCAATTTTGCGACGACGGTACATAGGCTGTTTTCTGTCAGGAGACTGTTGAGGATGGAACTGAAGAGCTGCAAGAAGTGAGTTATGTGAATGGACAGAGTTTTGTGCAGAATAGATGTCTCAATCAAAACTACAAAATCATCCTAATCTGTCTTACAGAAGCACAGATGTGGAAAATCCTCAGGATCAAGTCTATCCACAGCAGACAGTTGTTCCAAGGCAACAGTTTCAAAAAAACGTTCGTGCAAAATTCGGGCTTTATAGGCACTTCTCAGGGATTTGCAGGACAGACGAGCGTGCAAAATCCGGGTTTTTAGAAAAGTTTTTCTCAGAGATTTCAGGAAAAACAGTTCGTGCAAAATCCGGGTCAGAATTAGTTTCAGAGTGGTTTCCAACAGAGTCAGCCATTCAGTAACTTTCAGACACCTACAAACTCAGCTAATGGTTCTCAAGACGAGCTTACAACACTTATGCAGCAACTTCTAATCCAGCAGCAGAAGCTGACATAAACTCAGCAGAAATCCACCAATGAGATCAACACCAAAATAGACGTCATTTATAATGATCTCTACAACAAGTATGAAGCTGTTTCTACTCACATGAAACTACTTGTTACTCAGGTTGCTCAGACCGCAGAAACAGTTAAGAGGCAGCAAGGGGTCCTTCCAGCTAGAGGGGAGCAGAATCCTAGGAAAGAATTTGTCAATGCGATTGCATTAAGAAGTGGGAAAGTGTTGGAAATGCGATTGCATTAAGAAGTGGGAAAGTGTTGGAACCTGTGGGTAGAACTGACAAAATGTTGAAGTAGTTGTTGATTTGGAAGTGGAGGATGATACAGAGAATGAGAGAACTGAAAATCTCGCTGAGGAACCTATTCCACCACCCCCTACATGTGTCTATACTCCAAGGGTACGATACCCTACTCGTCCTAAGAAGTCACAAAAGGACCTAGAGGAAGCAAAGTGCAAAGAAATACTGAATGATCTAGAGGTGAAGCTTCCTTTCGTTGATGCAATTCAGATGATACCCGCGCTGAAAAATTATGTGAAGAGTCTTGTGATAAGTAAGGTATCTGGTGAGGATGAGTTTGTTAAGGTCACAAAAGACTGTAGTGCTGTTCTGCAAAACAAGACAATAAAAAAGCTTGGAGATCCTGGATGTTTTGTTTTATCTGTGCAGATTGGAGCTATGCTCTTTGCTTGTTCTTTGTGTGATTTGGGATCTAGTGTCAATCTGATGCCATATTCTGTAGATAAGCGACTGAGGCTTACCAATTTCAAGCCAACTAAGATCTCCATAGTATTTGCTGATCGTTTTGTAAAACTGCCAGTTGGGATTTTCGAAGATCTTGAGGTGAGGATTGGGAATGTGTTTGTACCTGCAGATTTTGTGGTTCTAGAGCTAGAGGAAGAACCAAAGGATCCTCTCATCTTGGGTACTGCAGGAGCTATGATAGATGTTCGTAATGGACGCATTGATCTTCATCTGGGAGACATTGTCATGAAGTTTGAGATAGATAAGCTAAGCTTAGGAAACCCATGCTGGATGGGCAGAAATTTTTAGTTGATGACTCTCTCGGGATATATGACGAGGTAGCTGAGGAGATTCTAATGGATGATCATTTGGAGATTGTTTTGACAAAGACTGTGAGTGAGTATGGTTTTCTTGGGGATGATACAGCTGGGTACGCTAAGATGCTGAATTCGAGCCAAGTGGTATCGAAGATGGTAGCTTATTTGAGTCTGGGTGAAGATGCAGAGAAATCTCTAGCAGCAACTCTTCCTGAAACTCCTGCTAATCCATGGAGCGAGCTGAAAGCTCCTAAGGTAGAACTCAAAACATTTCCAACTGGGCTAAGGTACGCGTTTCTTGGTCCTAATTCTACCTATCTTGTGATCATTAATGCTTCTCTGAAAAATGCTGAAATTGCCTTACTTTTGTGCGAACTTAGAAAGTATCGTAGAGCCTTAGGCTATTCACTTGATGATATTACTGGAATTTCACCTGATCTTTGTATGCATAGGATACATCTAGAAGATGAATCAATGATTTCTATAGAACATCAGAGGAGGCTAAACCCAAATCTGAAAGATGTTGTAAAGAAGGAGATAATAAAACTTCTGGATGTAGGGGTTATATATGCCATTTCTGATAGTACTTGGGTGAGTCCAGTTCATGTAGTTCCTAAGAAAGGTGCAGTAACAGTAGTTCAAAACGATAAAAATGAGTTGATTCCAACTAGGACTGTTGCAGGGCATAGGATATGTATAGATTACAGGAAGTTGAACGCTGCTACTCGCAAGGATCATTTTCTTTTGCCCTTTATTGATCAGATGCTTGAGAGATTGGCTAACCATCCTTACCACTGTTTTCTAGATGGCTATTCTGGTTTCTTTCAGATTCCCATTCACCCAGATGATCAGGAGAAGACTATATTCACATGTCCTTATGGTACATTTGCATACCGCAGAATGTCATTTGGTTTGTGTAATGCCCCAGTAACCTTTCAGCGCTGCATGATGTCGATCTTCACTGACCTAATTGAAGATGTAATGGAGGTCTTCATGGATAATTTTTCTGTTTATGGTTCATCTTTCTCTGTTTATCTTTCTAATTTGTGCAGGTTACTCAAACGCTGTGAGGACAAGCATCTGGTTCTAAATTGGGAGAAATGTCACTTCATGGTCAGAGATGGTATAATTCTAGGGCACAAAATTTTAGAAGAAGGTATTGAAGTAGACAGAGCAAAGATTGAGGTAATAGCAAGTCTGCAGCCACCAAATTCAGTCAAAGGGGTCAGAAGTTTTCTGGGACACGCTGGTTTCTACAGAAGGTTTATGAAAGACTTTTCCAAGATTGCTAGACCTTTGACTCAGCTGTTGTGCAAAGATGTCAAGTTTGAGTTTGACAATGCATGTTTTGAAGCGTTCCACACAATCAAAAGAGCACTTGTCAGCGCACCAATTGTCCAACCACCAGACTAGGGCCTTTTGAGGTAATGACCGATGCTAGTGATTATGCAGTGGGAGCTGTTTTGGGTCAGAAGGAAGACAAGAAGCTCCATGTCATATACTATGCCAGCAGAACTATTGATGATGCGCAGCGAAAGTATGCTACTACATATCAAGAGCTTTTTGCTATTATCTTTGCTTTTGAGAAGTTCAAGTCCTATCTGGTTGGGTCTAAGGTGATTGTGCATACAGACCATGCTGCTTTGAGGTACCTTCTCACCAAGAAAGATGCCAAACCAAGACTGTTGCGATGGATAGTTTTGCTGCAAAAGTATAATATTGAGATCAGAGACAAGAAAGGGGTCGAGAATGGAGTTGCAGATCATTTGTCTCTGCTATACATTGAAGAAGAGGTTCCCTTAGATACAAATGCACCTGAAGAGACCGTGTGTGCCATCAGCATTGGCAATGCATATGACTACAGAGCACCTGCCCAAGCTACCAAGCATCCTGTGATGCCTTTGTTTGGTGAGATTGCTAATTATCTAGCTGCAGAGCAATAGCCAGAGAATTTTGCTGGGTACAGAAAGAAAAAGTTTCTGAGAGACATCAGACACTACGTTTGGGATGATCCTCACTTGTACAATTAATGCTCAGACGGTATTTTCAGGCGTTGCATAGCTGAGAAAGAAGTTCCAGGTATTCTCTTCCACTGCCATGGTTCGAATTATGCTGGACATTTTGCTACTTTCAAGACAGTGTCTAAGGTATTGCAAGCTGATTTCTGGTGGCCAACAATGTTCAAAGGTGCACATGCTTTTGTTTCCTAGTGCGATTCATGTCAACAACAGGGAAACATCAGCAAGAGAAATGAGATGCCACATAATTTCATTTTAGAAATTGAGGTGTTTGATGTGTGGGATATTAACTTCATGGGTCCTTTCACTTCATCATATGGGAATCATTATATCCTTGTGGCTGTATATTATGTGTCTAAATGGGTTGAAGCGCTGGCTTCTCTAACAAATGATGCTAAGGTAGTTCTGAAGATGTTCAAATCTGTGATCTTTCCAAAGTTTGGTGTACCCAGAGTTATAATTAGTGATGGTGGATCTCATTTCATTAACAAGGTATTTGAGAGTTTGTTGAGAAAATATGGGGTCAAACACAAGGTAGCCACTCCTTATCATCCTCAGACAAGTGCGCAGGTAGAACTCTTCAACAGGGAAATCAAGAGCATTTTTACAGAAAACTGTAAAGCACAACACGAAAAGATTGGGCTGTGAAACTTGACGATGCTCTTTGGGCTTACAGAACTTCCTACAAAACTCCTTTGGGAACAACACCATTCCATTTTTTCTATGGGAAATCATGTCACCTTCCAGTGGAGCTCGAGTACAAGGCAGCATGGACTGTAAAGTTGTTGAACTTTGACATCAAACCTGTTTCTGAAAGGAGGTTGCTGGAACTGAATGAGCTGAATGAGATTTGACATATGGCTTATGAAAATTCCAGGATTTACAAAGAAAGAACCAAAGCTTATCATGACAAGAGGATCATCAACAAGAATTTTGCTCTTAACGATCAGGTTTTGCTCTTCAACGCTCGCCTGAAACTTTTCTTTGGGAAGCTTCGATCGCGTTGGTGAGGACCTTTCCTCTTAGTGCGACCATATGGAGCTGTAGAGTTGTTGGACCCTGCAGGAGGAGAATTTGTGGTAAATGGTCAACGCCTCAACTCATATCTCGCTCATATAGAAGTCACTGAAGGAGACACCATTCCTCTCAGTGATCAGTCAAGCTAATGACTTTTAAAAAGCGCTTGGTGGGAGGCAACCCACAAGTATTTGTACATATTTTAGTTTAATTTTCTTAGTTAACTAATATTTTGCATTTAGGTTTCAGGCATTTCAAAAAAAAAAAAAGATCGATGCGGTCAGATCGATCGATCCAACACATGATCGATCGATCCAGTTCAGCATAACATTCACAGATCGAGGAGTGTAGCTAAGATCGATCGATCCGTAGTCCGATCGATCGTTCCAAAGTAGATCGATCGTTCCTCTACCAGGTAAGCCGGTTTATTTTACTTAAATTGAACCGGCCAGCACATTAAAAACACAAAACACTCGCGAATTTAGAATCAAAACTCGATCCATTTTCATCTCTCTCACTCGATTTTGTTGTGTTCTTCATTGAGATTTTCTCAAAACCCTAACTCTTCCATTTCCCAACCGATTTGAGCAATTCTTGAGCTTAATCCACTCAGATTTTTGCCCTCTTTCTGATTCTAGCTTCCATTAACTCGATCTACGAAGGTGATGACTCCCAACCCAAGGAAGCAGCTCACTCATGGTACAGATATGAGGAGAGACAAAGCTACTCCTAATCTTTCAGATTTCCCAGATGAGGTCGAGGAACCAACCACCAGACGACCATGGCCTAGACCCGATAACACGCCAATTATAGATCTCCGATCCCCTGATGTGATTCCTCACATGACACCAGCAGAGTTACAGAAGATGATAGGCTACACTCTTCGCAAGTAAGGTTATGCATGGGCTCCTTAAAATAATATCTGTTACAACGGTTTTGTAACGCCCGCGATCCTCAATAGGATTGTCAGATGGGACTGGTCCGAGAAAGGATGGGAAGATCTCGGACAAGTCTAAGAAAGGTTTGGGTAATTCTAAGGATTGGTCTGGGTAGGCTTGACCGCCGGGAATCCAGTGGAAAAATCCGCGAAAAAGACTTAGAAAGAGTAGGATGTAACTCGGCCAGTTCGGGTGAAGCTCGGATAGCTCGAGGTGAAGCTCGGTCAGCTAGCCAGCTCGGTAGATCACCCGAGTACTGGACGGTTATCATCGGCAGTTACTCGGCCGAACGGATGTATCCCAAAAGATGGACGGTTACTCCATGTCCGAACGGGTGCGATCTAGCGGTTTTGCCGAACAGCCACCAACGATAGGACACGAATAGAAGAACGGTTCCGGACGGTTTTACTTGGCCAAAATGAGCTATAAATAAGGCCTTCGGGCCAGAATTGGGATGACGATGGGAACGGAAAAAGAACTCGATAAAAGAAACACCGAAATTCTCTGAGTAAATCTCGGAACAAAAGGAGATCTTCAAGAGAAAGGGGCGAGCGGTTCATCGGCGTAAGAAGAAAGAAGGCGCGGTTTTACCAAACGATCTGCGTAGTCGAGGTGAGTGTTCATCGTGGCTTTGTGCTCGGGAACAAAGGCAATCCAGCCGAACGGATTGCCTAAGGATTCGTTCGAACGATTGTTATTTCATTTACCGCATTATCATTCGTTAAACTACAACGATTTCTGCATAACATCGGATGGATGTGGGGGTAGAACCCAGGGGTAATGCGGAGAGGCGAGTGACCTGGGGATGGGTCCAAATCCGCCAAGACTCGGCCAATCCCAAGCATACGCCTTTGGGTCTGAACTTGCCACCGATTTAGTGTTCTAACGGGACTTAGTGGTCATAAGCATAAAACGTGCATCATCTCTCTAAGTAAACAAAAGAAATCGGTACTTATGTTTCGTGGGCATTTCAGGAAAGGATGGTGATCGTGGAAAGGAATGGGCTTAGCCGCGGAAGACTCATGGCCGAGGGAAGATGGGTGGTGATGTGTCCGGGGTAGTTTAAGATCGATTGTATAACTTATAATAGCCTATTGCAAACTCTTAAGTTGTACCGAATCTTACTTGATTAATAAAATCCCCGTTCCTGTTTACTTGACTCTATTAATGTGTAACGACTCTATGTAATGAACCTCAGAATGTAAAACGGATAAATACTAAGGAACGGACTTAACTCAGTATAAAAATTCCGGATCAAATAGCGATCCGAACGAGAGAATCTCCACGGACTTAGATAGATCCGGGATGGGGTCTTTCAAGTTGGTATCAGAGCATTCACGTTCCTAGGACGGTTAGTTGGGTTTGGGATCACCACTCATCGGCTATGGGATCTCGTGGTAATATTCCTTATTCTAAAAGTGTTTATCCTAACCTGCGAATTTTGCAGATGGGTAAGGACAAGTCTGGAAAGCGAAAGGGGAAGGACATCGCGGAAGAAGCGCCCTCAAATGAAAGACTATTGGTCCAAGAACCAGCCAGACCTGAGGCTGGGCGGAATGTGGATCCACCGGTTCTTCAAACTCCGGATGGACAACGAGGGACTCGTAAGAATAGGGTTCCAGAAGAACCGGCCGAGACATCGGCAGCGGCTCTTCCAAGGGAATTCGAGACGAATGGTTCAAACGGGGAAGAGGAGAACCCGGACGCACTACCATCGGCCCAGGAGCAGTGGGACGCGATGAAGACAATGATGGCTCAGTTGGCCGCATTGACAAAAACGCTCGCACCGGTTCCTGTGGTGCAAGCGGTAGAGGAACCGACCCCAACAAAAGCGGTGGAGATCATTGAGTCTCCGACTAAGTCCTCGAAACAAAGAGGCGACTACTTGAGTTTGCTGGAACATGTGTCGAAACTGGGAACGAGACACTTCACGGGTAGCGCCGATCCGATTGTGGCGGACGAGTGGAGGAGTCGGCTGATGAGAAACTTTAACTCCACCCGTTGCCCAGAAGATTACCGAAAGGACATCGCGGTCCACTTTCTGGAAGGGGACGCGCACAATTGGTGGTTAACCATCGAGAAGCGGAGGGGGAATGAGATCAAAACCTTCGCTGACTTCCAGGAGGAGTTTAATAAGAAGTACTTTCCACCCGAGGCGTGGGATAGGCTGGAGTGCCAGTACCTTGATTTGGTGCAGGGCAACATGACTGTGCGTGAATACGATGAGATATTCAACCGCCTAAGGCGGTATGTGGGTCGTGAACTCGAGGAGGAACAGGCCCAAGTACGCCGCTTCATCCGCGGTCTAAGGGTGGAGATCCGTAATCACGTCTTGGTTCGAACCTTCACCTCAGTTTCAGAATTGGTTGAGAGGGCATCCATGATCGAAGCTGGGATCGAGGAGGAGCAACGCATGAGGCGTGAAAAGTTTCCGCCCAAGTCGAGTCAACCCACAGACAAAAAGAGGAAGTGGGATAAGGCGGATGATGGCAAGGCAGGCACCAAGTACGGCGAGTGCAAGACCTGCGGAAAGAAGCACAGTGGACTTTGCTGGAAGGCCATTGGTGCATGTGGCCTATGTGGCAGCAAGGATCACGTGACCCAAAACTGTCCACGGACGGGCCAAGGGCAACCAAGGGAAAACGCGGGCGATGGTAAGACCTGCTACCATTGCGGGAAGACGGGACACTTTAAGAGGGAGTGCCCGAAGCTTGACACGGAGAAAAGGGCTGGTGAAAAGGCATTACCGCCACCACCAAAGCGGCAGGCTATGGCCCCGCGAGTATATGAACTGTCCGAAGAAGCACCTGCTGCTGGAAACTTCAGGGCAATCACTGGTAAAGTTCTTAAACCTTACGGCTTAAATTATGTTGCATTGCATCATGCATAAAAGGGGAAACAAAAGGGATACTTAGCATTCAAGGGAATGAATGTGTAGGACCTTGGAAATAGGAGGTGTAGAGACACACGCCTTATTTGATTCGGGAGCTACACACTGTTTTGTGAGCCCCGGAATAGTAGATAAAGGTGGATTCCAGAAGGAATCAAACACCGAAATCGAAACGATAAGAGCAGCCGGGGGACAGGTAATGTACCCAGCCGGACTCATTCGGGATATCTCAGTTACCGTGAATGATGTCAATATGTGCGCTGATTTAATCATCGTTCCACTCAAAAACTATGATGTTATCTTGGGGATGGACTGGTTAAGTAAGCATAAAGCTCATATAGATTGTCATCGAGGGCGGATAACGTTTGAGAGGGAAAATGGAATGATAAAATTCCAAGGAATAAGGACCACTTCGGGAAGCCTAATAATCTCGGCCATCCAGGCAGAATGGATGATCGAGAAAAGGTGTGAGGCATATTTAGCCACGATCACAACATCCGAAGTGGGGGCGGATGTGGAATTGAAAGATATTCCCATCGCGAACGAGTTTGAGGATGTGTTCGGAGCCGTGAGTGGTTTGCCACCAGATCGGTCTGATCCGTTCACCATCGAACTCGAACAAGGGACGACTCCTATTTCTAAAGCGCCTTACCGGATGGCACCGGCAGAGATGGCGGAATTAAAGAAACAATTGGAGGAGTTGTTGGAAAAAGGGTTTATTAGGCCAAGTAGCTCACCATGGGGTGCGCCGGTCTTGTTCGTTAAGAAAAAGGATGGTAGCCTAAGGCTATGCATCGATTATCGGGGATTGAACAAGGTGACGGTAAAGAATAAGTACCCGCTACCCCGGTTAGATGAGCTATTGGACCAACTTAAGGGGGCTAAGTGGTTTTCAAAGATCGACTTGGCCTCGGGATACCATCAAATTCCGATAGAACCATCGGATATTCGGAAAACGGCTTTCCGGACAAGGTATGGCCACTACGAATTTGTGGTAATGCCATTCGGGCTGACCAATGCCCCAGCAGCCTTCATGAAGATGATGAATGGAGTTTTTCGTGAATTCCTTGACGAGTTCGTGATCATCTTTATTGATGATATACTTGTCTATTCGAAGGATTGGAAAACTCATCAAAGTCATTTGAGGGCGGTCCTGGGACGTTTGAGGGAACAGAAGCTCTTTGCTAAGTTGAGCAAATGCTCGTTTTGGCAAAAGAGTATCGGATTTCTCGGGTACATTGTCTCGGACATAGGAGTGTCCGTAGATCCAGAAAAGATAAAGTCCATTAAGGACTGGCCAAGGCCTACGAACGCTACGGAAATTCGGAGTTTCCTTGGACTGGCTGGATATTACCGGAAATTCGTGAAAGGGTTCGCAAGTATGTCCCAGCCAATGACTCGGTTGACAGGAAAAGACACTAAGTTTGAATGGTCGGAAGAATGTGAAAAGTGTTTTTCCGAGATAAAGGCAATGCTAATGAGTGCACCGGTGTTGGTCTTGCCGGAACCAGATGAGCCCTATGTGGTCTACACAGATGCGTCCATAACCGGCTTAGGATGTGTCTTGATGCAAAAGGGTAGCGTGATCGCATATGCCTCACGGCAACTGCGTAAACACGAAGGGAACTACCCTACGCACGATCTAGAAATGGCCGCGGTTGTGTTCGCATTGAAGATTTGGCGATCCTACCTATACGGTGCGAAAGTCCAAATTTTCACAGACCACAAGAGCCTTAAGTACATATTCACCCAGCCAGAACTAAATCTAAGGCAACGTAGATGGATGGAATTAGTCACGGATTACGACCTAGACATTTCGTACCATCCAGGTAAGGCAAATCAAGTAGCCGATGCCTTAAGTCGCAGACGGTTCGAGGTGGACGCAAACAAGGACCAAGAGGCCTTGGTAAACATGTTGGGGACTTTGCATTTAAATGCATTGTCAGGAGAAGGGGAGCCTTTGGGTTTAGAGGCGGCCGACCAAGCTGACATATTGAGTAGGATTCGCCTGGCCCAAATGGGAGATAAGGACCTGAACGATCGGGCGGAACAAAACAAAACGGAGTATGAAACTTCGAACAATGGAACGATCGTAGTACATGGCCGGGTGTGTGTTCCGAACAATGATGGATTAAAGGAAGAGATCCTTAAGGAAGCCCACCAGTCTAAGTTCTCCATCCACCCTGGGTCTGGTAAGATGTATCGCGACCTGAAACGGTACTACCATTGGGTCGGAATAAAGAAGGATGTTGCGGCATGGGTGGCCAAGTGCCCAACGTGCCAACTGGTTAAGGCGGAACATCAAGTTCCGAGCGGATTACTTCAGAACCTACCAATGCCCGAGTGGAAATGGGACCATGTCACGATGGATTTCGTGACAGGATTACCTAAGGGAAGAAAGAAGCATGACGCGGTCTGGGTCGTGGTGGACAGACTGACCAAGTCTGTGCATTTCATGGCAATCTCGGAAACAGACGGGGCTGAGGAGATAGCGGTCAAGTACATCGAAGAGATTGTCCGACTACATGGTGTCCCGGTGAGCATTGTCTCGGATCGAGACACGCGGTTCACGTCGCATTTCTGGAAAGCTTTCCAGAAGGCTCTAGGCACTAAAGTCCGGATGAGTACGGCCTATCATCCACAAACAGATGGCCAGTCCGAACGAACGATCCAAACGCTTGAAGACATGTTGCGGGCGTGTGTATTAGATTGGGGCGGCAACTGGGAGAAATACCTAACGCTGGTCGAGTTTGCATACAACAATAGCTTTCAGGCTAGCATAGGGATGTCGCCTTATGAGGCATTGTATGGCCGAGCGTGTAGGACGCCCTTATGTTGGACCCCAGTTGGCAAACGTAGGCTGTTCGGACCGGACATAGTGGATGAGACCACGGAGAAGATGAAGTTCCTTAAGATGAAGTTAAAGGAAGCTCAAGACCGCCAGAAGAGCTATGCGGACAAGCACCGCAAGGAGCTTGAATTCGCGGTGGGTGATCATGTCTACCTTAAGGCAACAACGTACAAAGGGAAGGGCTGGTTCACTAAGCGGAAAAAGCTGAGCCCAAGGTACGTCGGTCCGTATAAGGTGATCGAACGCGTGGGCGAAGTTGCATACAGACTGGAGTTACCTTCGGACTTGAAAGCCTTCCATAACGTTTTCCATGTATCGCAACTTCGTAAGTGCTTAAGGGATCAAGATGATCGAATGGGGGAGGCACCACCCGAACTGAAGGGAAACTTAACGGTGGAAGCTAAGCCCGTCAGGATCATTGATCGGATGGAAAAGGGAACAAGGAGGAACAGAATGCGCTTGATCAAAGTCCTATGGGATTGTGGTGGAAGAACCGAAGCTATTTGGGAAACGGAAAATGAAATGAGGGCCGATTTCCCTAAGTGGTTTGATGAGATGGGTAAAGATCAAGAGGATGCGAATTCGGGGACGAATCCAATTCAAGGGGGGAGACTTGTAACCCCCGCGATCCTCAATAGGATCGTCAGATGGGACTGGTCCGAGAAAGGATGGGAAGATCTCGGACAAGTCTAAGAAAGGTCTGGGTAATTCTAAGGATTGGTCTGGGTAGGCTTGACCGCCGGGAATCCAGTGGAAAAATCCGCGAAAAAGACTTAGAAAGAGTAGGATGTAACTCGGCCAGTTCGGGTGAAGCTCGGACAGCTCGAGGTGAAGCTCGGTCAGCTAGCCAGCTCGGTAGATCACCCGAGTACTGGACGGTTATCATCGGCAGTTACTCGGCCGAACGGATGTATCCCAAAAGATGGACGGTTACTCCATGTCCGAATGGGTGCGATCTAGCGGTTTTGCCGAACAGCCACCAACGATAGGACACGAATAGAAGAACGGTTCCGGACGGTTTTACTTGGCCAAAATGCGCTATAAATAAGGCCTTCGGGCCAGAATTGGGATGACGATGGGAACGGAAAAAGAACTCGATAAAAGAAACACCGAAATTCTCTGAGTAAATCTCGGAACAAAAGGAGATCTTCAAGAGAAAGGGGCGAGCGGTTGATCGGCGTAAAAAGGAAGAAGGCGCGGTTTTACCAAACGATCTGCGTAGTCGAGGTGAGTGTTCACCGTGGCTTTGTGCTCGGGAACAAAGGCAATCCAGCCGAACGGATTGCCTAAGGATTCGTTCGAACGATTGTTATTTCATTTACCGCATTATCATTCGTTAAACTACAACGATTTCTGCATAACATCGGATGGATGTGGGGGTAGAACCCAGGGGTAATGCGGAGAGGCGAGTGACCTGGGGATGGGTCCAAATCCGCCAAGACTCGGCCAATCCCAAGCATACGCCTTTGGGTCTGAACTTGCCACCGATTTAGTGTTCTAACGGGACTTAGTGGTCATAAGCATAAAACGTGCATCATCTCTCTAAGTAAACAAAAGAAATCGGTACTTATGTTTGGTGGGCATTTCAGGAAAGGATGGTGATCGTGGAATGGAATGGGCTTAGCCGCGGAAGACTCATGGCCGAGGGAAGATGGGTGGTGATGTGTCCGGGGTAGTTTAAGATCGATTGTATAACTTATAATAGCTTATTGCAAACTCTTAAGTTGTACTGAATCTTACTTGATTAATAAAATCCCCGTTCCTGTTTACTTGACTCTATTAATGTGTAACGACTCTATGTAATGAACCTCAGAATGTAAAACGGATAAATACTAAGGAACGGACTTAACTCGGTATAAAAATTCCGGATCAAATAGCGATCCGAACGAGAGAACCTCCACAGACTTAGATAGATCCGGGATGGGGTCTTTCAGGTTTGCTGCGTATTACCATGGCTACAACAAGTTTCTTTGTGTTGGGGCCTTGCAGAGGATGGGCATGGGTCTTTTCGCGAGCAAATCATACCCGCTATATCCAGAATTAGTCCGTCAATTTTTGGCGTCTGTTGAAGTCTTCTACAGGGATCCTGAGTATCCTAGGGCGAGCGAAGGGAAGCTCACGTATATGTCCAGTGGTATGCTATATGATATATCCATCCGAGACATCTGCGATATCTATAACTTTGATAAGACGCAAGAACGCTGCTCCCTTGTTCCTTGGGAAGACTACAGAGAGTTAGGCCGGTTATGGAGTTTAATTGGTAGCAGAGACATAGTCCACTCATGTGAGTACAAGCTCACAATGATCAGGAACCCAGTGGTTCGAGTTATGGCCAAGATCTTGGGCCACACGCTTTTTGCTAAGGAGGATACCGGTTCCCTGAGCTATGATGAGCTAGTAATGATCCATTATGGACTTCCTTCATTTATCAGTGGGATATACAGCGAGCCACCTCCAGCTGTCTGCACCACCAATCTTGGCGCCCTCTTTGCATCTATCTTGGTTAAGAAGAAGTTTCGAGATCTCAACACAACGAGACCCAAGACAGAGTCAGTTGGGAGTATCTTGACTCTGATTTTTAGGTATCACGGGATCGATCTCACCAAGACTAAGCACGTTGATAACAAGGACCTTCTAGATGCAGCTTACCTGAACAACAGTC
This sequence comes from Boechera divaricarpa, assembly GCA_026770425.1. Taxonomy (NCBI): domain Eukaryota; kingdom Viridiplantae; phylum Streptophyta; class Magnoliopsida; order Brassicales; family Brassicaceae; genus Boechera; species Boechera divaricarpa. The sequence goes on along the minus strand of CM049186.1, from coordinate 3,277,656 downwards.
AGATCCTTTATCCAGGCAACCATTACTGGTTCACACGACGCGATGGCACAATCCGTTACTTGTAGCTGCCTTATCCTGACTTTACTTCTCTGACATCTGTTGCGAACCTCGAGTTCCTACCTGACGATGTACATTTGACTACCACGCCAGCTAGATAGAGCCCATCTTCTTCCCGCGCACGGAGTACACGCCCCCCACCAGACAGATACCCGAGTACCATCACCATCATTTCCACAGACCGATACGATGGAGTATCTCTTACCTCCATACGCTGGTCAGTTTGATTTGGCTCCACTCCTTACAGATACATCTGCTGATGCTAACACGAGATTGATGATGGATGGGATATAGAAGAACAATTCTATGCTGCAGAGACTATGGGGGCATTAGCCAAGATGACATGTCCCCGCCCCCTTCCTGTTTCTGAGCTGCTAAGTTTTCTGCGAGAGATGCTGGCCCTTCCACTGCTGCCACCGATCCCGACGTTGCTGGACACGGGACTACAGAAGACGAAGGATCTGATGAGGACATTCGCCTACAATGGAGACGCAAAGCTCCAGGCGCTACTCAGAGCGCTTCTTCAGCAAGTGATCATTCTGCTTAGTATCAGCTCTCTTCTTACTCTTCATTTTCTTTTCTTTTGTTTTGGACTATTTGCATTTGTCGTATCTTTCTTCGGATTTATTTTCCCACCGAGACGGTGTGAAGCAAGTCTGGGAGAGGATACTTGCTGGGACTAATGCTAGTTTCTTTTGTTTTGTTTATCTTGAGTCAATTTGATGTTTTTTTTTTAGTCAGTTTGTGTTGTTTTATTGAGTCAAAATACTGTTAAAACTATGAACTTTTTTTGAAACTAATCCCTTTTTTACTGACACTTGATGAACCATTGCCATATTAGTTGATTGTAGATTTTACTAGGTAGAACGTCATAGGTGGAACAATCAAACTGAGAAGGTTTAAATTTCTGGGGTTTTTGAGAAATCCGGCGTTGACTCCGCACCAAACGAACTTTAACTTCTCATCTTGGGGCTTGGTATACATAGAACATGACTCTTTTCAAGATAAGTATGTTGCAATCTCTCTCTATGTAATCATAATAGGATCCTAGTTTATGAACAACAACTTGAGTTCCTTCAAAAGAACTATGACGGTAAGCCTCACATACGCGTTTCTTCACAAGAAACATGATAGTGAGTTCACATACGCGTCTCCTCACAAGGAACACGACAGTGATTAGCTCCGATTCTTGAATCCAAGATAAGGTTATTCAAGAGTGATTTCACATACGCGTCTCCTCACAAGGAACACGATAGTGACTAACTCTAGTTCATCATACGATATAAATGCTATAAAAAAAAATGAAGAGAGAGATTGCATATGATTGGAAGGAAAAGAGTCCACAAGTTCTTTGATCGATACTTCCTCAATGAGACTACACGCCTACTGAATTACAGGAGTTAACAATGGAGATCTCAGCTTTCTCTAAGGAGTTTAAGCTGTATCAGGTGGGTTGCTAAGCCTATGATTATTATGCTGACATATTTTCTAATTTTGGCTTTGTGATATGTGGACTCAAGAGTGTTGGTTGATGAGATGTTCTCAAGTTTGGTGAGTTTCTGTTTTCAAACTTTGATCCTTTTCTCTGTACTTTGCTTGAGGACAAGCAAAAGACTAATTATGGGGGAGTTGATATACCTCGTTTTTGATGGCTTTTAACCATCGTTTTCATAAGGTTTTTGGCGTTATCTCTGTGTTTTAGAGTCTTTTCAGGTTGGAATACGTCTAGGTGCACAAAAAGCACGGATCAGGAGCGAAAGATCAAGAACTAGCATTTTCGAAGGTCCGATCGATCGATCCAAATCGCCGTAAGGTTTTAGGATCGAAAGAGAAGCTGAAGATCGATCGATCTACAAGCCAATCGATCGATCCGATTTGCCGTAAAGTTTAAGATCGAATGAAGAGCTGAAGATCGATCTACAAGCCGATCGATCGATCCTCTCTTAACCGAGCCAGACGGACAAAAACCGGGATTTTAATGACAGACGCGTTTTTAACCTAATAAAAGACTATTTTCAGCCACTTTTTCTATATTATTCATTCGGCAACTTTTTCTCTGCAACTTTGGGGATCTCTGTAAGCTTTGGAAGAAGAAATCTCTGACTCTACATCTTTTGAGAAGATTTCTGAATCCTTTTTGATATCTTTTTATTATGATTATGAATCTCTTTTCATCTCCCTGTGTTTTCTCCGCTTCCATGTCTGAGTAGTTTCATAGTTAGGTTTTAGGGTTTCAAAGGATTTCATGAATCAATGAATTAGACATAGATAGAGATTTATCATTGTTAATCTTCACCTATTGTTGTGCCCATTGCTTAGATTGAATTGATCACTTAGTCTCTGATTTAGGGTTTAACCTATTTCCCAAAAATTTATAGGTTGCTTGCTCGAATATTGGTGAGCGAATTGTCCTTAGCCAACGAAAGCTGATACTAAGACAATTCGTGAACAAATTGAACATGTTAGTAAATGCTTATCTATAATTTTAATTTCAAACGATAGTTTAGAATTATAGGTTGCTAGATAAAGTAATTAAGACCACGACAGTGGCTTGGTTAAATATTTCTGTTCGAGTTCAAGATTGGATTAATCTGTTCCCTGAATAATTGTTTGATTCGTGATTTATGATCTCTTGCGATTATCCCTGAAACCTAACCTTTTTAATTCATAAGTTTACAACACTTTAAATTTTACTATTTTCTTGACTACAAAATCACTATTTCCTGTCTTAGCTTCTTTTCATTCTTACATATTCATAGTGTAACCTTGGTCTCTGTGGATTCGATCTCATCTATACTATTGCTTTTGTCTGTGCACTTGCAGTTTTATTTTGGGTTAAAACCCGTTGTATCAACTCTCCATTGCTTTAAGTAGATTTTTATAAAAACTTAAATTGTTTTTGTATAAAATATTTATGTTCGAATTACACTAAGAGAGAGGGAGATGAAGTCTGAGCCAAATACAATTTCGTGGGACTATATGCACTTATTAAAAACTTATATGGTATTTAATGTAATAAGCAACTCAATCTAAAGGAACGGGATTGAAGAGTAAGGACATGACACGATCAACAGTTTTTGCTTTTCCGGGAGAGCCATGGCCATCGCCATATTGATACATGCATTGTGACATGCGTGCCAAATTCATTACAGTTTCCATAAAATCACGATGGAGTAGCGAAGAGCTATGAGCCATTTTCTCGTAATTCATTTCATCCCACAAGTCCTGGATCATTTGTCGCACGTGCGAATTCGCCTTCTCCTCTGAAGCTCCGGTCTCATTCATGTAACATTGGATGGATTTAAGGACGTCTCCTCTCGCCAATTCATCCTATATTTACATACACACACACACATATTCATATAATCATATGTATATAAACAAGGCCATATTTTAGTGCTATATACAGTTTCAGTTCACTTTATATTTACATGTGATTCTTAAGAAGGAGAGTGGAATTTGTAACCCTATTTTTTGATAAAGCGGTGGTAAAAATTTTATCGGTGGAAAATATATTAGAAGGGATATATGGCAAAAGAAGACGGTTTGGTATAAACAAGCATGAAGGGTTGAATGATTGCTACGAAATGTGAAAATCAGTTTGAATAGTAAAACTAGTTATAATGTTTGTATTTATAAAATACATTAGAAACAAAAAAAAAAAATAATAAAGACTTCAAAATAATCGATTTAATAAAAAAAAAAAAATCAACCGCTTTTTAAAAACAAAATTCAATTGTCCATTTCTGTTTTCTTTCTGCATCTTTCAACAACCTAAATAAACTACTCATTTCGATTACCCTTTCCATCAATTAGTTGAATTAGTTATCGACAGTGCGTCTAACTACTTGGAAGAAAGTATTTTACCGCTGAGGTTACAAGGTCGTTGGCAAGACGGAACACGGAGGCAGAGCATCGGACGACATTTTGTTGGTGTTGGGACAAAGTCTCCAAGACCTGAATAGAGAGTTGGTCGGAGAATACGCAGTAGAAGTGAACAAATATCAATGGGGCCGATACTGAAATCAAAGCATTGTGCATGTACTCTTCCAGATTTGGTTTGTGCCCTCTTTTGTACCACTTCGCTTCTACTAAATGTGCTTTGCATACATCTGTCCACTACATTTAAGATAATTGAAATATTAGTATTAGGTACAACATATGCAAGTTTCCATAGTTTAAATTATGTAAGAATTATCCATGGTTTAAAATATGAAAAATTATGTAAGAACGGTTTCTATTTTTTTTTGTGTTTTAATATAACATCAAAATATTTTACTCTTGTAAATAAATTCATTGTAAGAAAAATGGATTGACCAAAAAAATGGGTTGAGAATGAGATTATATATATACTTACAGATTTTTTGAGGAAAGGAATCACGTTGATATTTGTTTTTCTGAGGATATCACATCCGATGCTATTGACTTCATTGTACAAAACAAGAAAACACAACCTCATGTACTCGGGGAGTTCATCAAGGAGATTGACATCCCAACTGCAATACATTTTTATATAGGCAATTCAATCAGTAATCTTGTATAATACTTAATTAATATTATAAACTACCAAGAAATTGAAGTAGGAAAGTAAAAATGTGGGGGTCTTTACTTTTCAAATGCGGCAGTGAAAAGTTGAAGTTCTTCAAGAGTGCCATAGATATCGTAGATATCATCAATAGTTATAAGAAGTGTATTTACTTTAGTCATTTTTCGTCGAACGTATCCATATTGAGGCTCATGGATTTGTCCAATAGTCCAAAAATAATTCTCCACGATTCTATCTCTTGCAAAGTGTAGTTGATTACCTAAACCTGTCTTCCTCCACCAGCTTTACCCCACATATATAGCACAGATAATGTTGTCAATTTTATGTTTTTATCTTAAATATCATTTTTTACCTACCTAACAATAACTTGACCAATGGAAAAACAAATAGAAAAATATGAAGAGTCAAATATAATTTAAAAAAAAAATTTTACATAAAAATTTGAAAACATCACTTAAAATGAAAAAAAAAAACCTATAATTTAAAGTGAAACGGAAGGAGTAGCTAATAAGTTAAATATATGGCAAACATTTTACATACATGATTATTTCATATTTAATGTAAATGTTCGAAGTAGATGTAGGATATATAAGTTTGCTATACGTATGACTTATAAGTTTGCTGTACGTATGACTTCTAATAATTTAATATTACCTGGAAACGTATTTCAGTTCTTCTTGATGAACAGCTTGTACGATATTGAAATCAGTCTTGGCGAATTGAATTAGGACAAGGTTCTTGTTATGTCTCTTACCATACGCATCTATGTACCATCTCGTGGCTAGCCTTCTCATTCGCCAATGGTAGGGCATATCTAGCGCTTGGACCACCACTTCCCGGGCGTTGCAAGTTTCAAAGTCCTTATTACCATTAGTCTTAAGAAAGTCTCTGAGTTGTTGTGTTGCAAAAGGTCTGATGAATTTTTGCAGTTTAGAATCCGATTTTGTCGAAAGATACGACGCTTCGTAAAGAGATATGAAACCATTTATATCACCACTCTCAAACTTCTTACAATTTTCCATGAAAGGATCGAATATATCTGGAATAAAAACAAATCAGTTGTTATATAAGACAACTTTTCATACAACCAAAATATAAAATATATAAGAAATGATATTTTTGGGATGAGTATGATGATAATAACCTTCTGAAACATTGAAACCATGTTGTCTGAAAAGTCGGAATTCGAGTGCGGTGGCATGTAGGTCACATTCCCTGACGTTTATTCTATCTTTCTGATAAGAAGATACTAAAATGTTTTCGATTTCCGCTTCAAAATGATATGAAACCCCCAGTTTATGTAGATCGTCAATGAACTCCAATTGGTCGAGATAAGTCTTCTTCTCATCATCGAGCATCTTTCTCACTTTTTCCTTCAACAAATCTCTCTCTCGCACGCTTTTATCTTTCTGAATTCAGTGTATTTAATATAGAAGGCTATAAACATAGTCCTATACCACATCACTTATAGATCTATATTGTCTAGGGAATATGTACGTACCGCATATTGATTTTCCACTGAAAGGATATGATGATGGTCCCAAAGAGAAGGCTGATAGTTTGCGGAACGGCGAGGAACTATGGGCGACTTATCAACAAGTGGTGTCATTTTGGCCACTGTGGTGCATGCAGAAGACTGAGGACGTTGAAGAGTCTTCGCATGGGCATTACTATAAATAAAAGCTGAACCTATCTGCAGTAGAGTGGTCATTGAATAAAAGTATTACGCTACTAACCTTTTCAGATGTGTGTTTGTGTCAATGTGTGTGTGTATATATATAGATATAGATATAAAGAGAGACAATTAAGGGCGTCTCAAGTAAAGGTTACTAACTATCCACACATGTTTAACATGGTTAACATGTCACATGTTAAAGTCGAAGATGAAGCCAATGACCGGTGATGTCATGTGTGCCCACAAAATAGAAATCATTGTTTATAACCATTATCTCCAATTGTATATTATTTGGAATTAAAAGCAAAGAAAGAAACATTTGGCTGTCAATCCAAATTAAAAAAAAAAAAAATTGTTCTTTGAATGGAAATGTATGTATACCTTTCATTTTATAACATTTACAACACCACCAACTAATTTCTAGTGTTTTAGTGGTTGAAAACTGATGTCTAAAGTTTTACATACGAATTACAAAACCGCAACTCCAGAGTCAAGTCACTGGTAACAATGTTATGACTGAGAGAAATCGAAGAAGATGATAGAAAAAGTTTGTTATTTCTCTCAAAATGCTTATGCTACAACGGTTCTACTTATATAGTAGATGTAATCCCAGTTTAATCTACTTATATAGTAGATGTAACATTTGGCTGTCAATCCATTTTTTTTTTTAAATGTTCTTTGAAATGGAAATGTATGTATAACTTTAATCATTTACACACCTGCAACTAATTTCTAGTGTTTTAATGGTTGAAAAGTGATGTCTCAAGTTTTAAATACGAATTACAAAACCGCAACTCCACAGTCAAGTCACTGGTAACAATGTTATGACTGAGAGAAATTGAAGAAGATGATAGAAAAAGTTTGTTATTTCTCTCAAAATGCTTATGCTATCTACTTATATAGTAGATGTAATCCCAGTTTAATCCGCACTACAAGAAAGCATACCATTTGCAAGGAACGTTTTTATCGCTGATTAGTCACAAAACCCCTTTTGCATGGATCTAGCGACCATTTTCAGTTTGCCGCAAATCACTATTCGTCGCCTGTTGTACGACGAATGAAAATCATCGCAAATGCATCTCTAAAATGTCATCGCAAATTCGATGCATAATTAGCGAGGAAGATGCAACCAAAAATTTCGACGTAAAATTGCGTCGGATGAGTAAAAAAAGTTTCCATGCAAAATTTCATGTATAAAAAAGGGATTTTAATTTAGAAAAAGCCTCAAGTATCGGCATATCAATTTTCAAAACCCTCAAGTATATTATTATAATGACAACCCCTTAACTATGAGATTTTCATGAAAAAAACCCCTCATGTATTAGCTAGTCCATTAAAAAAATTATTAATTAAAAACTCCTCCAATATTTACAAATATATTTTAAACGCCTCAAGTTAATGATCTATTAGCAAAAAAAAACTCATCTGTTTATAGTATAGTCAGACGCCTAAATGATTGCTATCAGATCAATATTCTTGTATTTTGATTTATTAAAGACGACGTGTATATTTTTTAGATATAAAACAATGCAGTGTTTGTTTTAACATAGCATTAGAACGTGATGCAATCGATTGAGAATATGAATAATAAATGAATATAACTAAAATATTGCATCATACGCTGCATAAAATAATGAAATAAACAAATTGAATTAAACGCATCTGAAATAAAGCTCTAAAATGAATGACGGTTTATATTTTACATGATTTTGGAATTTTAAAAAACGATGTTAATGATTTTAAAAATTATTATTTTTGAACAAATACCACGTTGTTTTAAGTCTAAATAAAATAGACACATATCGTTTTTAACAAGCAACAACGCAAAGTAGGGACAGTGGTAAAAACCCTTGCTAGGAACTTGAGGCGCCACTGTTCGATTCCCGTTGGGAGGGATCTCTCCCCAAAAAAGATAAATTTAAAATGGTGTGGGTCTCGCCCTAGAGATGTAGGATCCGCATGGGTTTGAACTTCAGAATTAAAAAAAAAAACAACGCAAAGTATCGATTAGACGGCATATGTTTAGGCGGAATTATAAACGGAAGGGTTTTTCACTAAAGTTTTGTATTTGAGGATTTTTTTTTCATTAATGATTTAGTTAAGAGTTTTTAAATGATCAACTAATATTTGAGGGTTTTTTTTAAATTAAAATTGCTTTTTTTAATTTATAATATAGATGAATGTTTTAAAATGGATTGACCAATATTTGAGTTTTTTTTTCATTAAAATCCCTATAAAAAATCACACAAAAATGTCGCAATTTTGCAACTAGAAAATCAATGCAAATCCAATTATGGTACAACTTGTCAGAATTATGAGACAGAGGAGGAAACGATTAACCATGTTCTTTTTGAGTGTCCGTCCTCATTTCAAACTTAGGTTTTGTCCCCAATCTCGATGTTACAATGTAGTTTTCCAATGGTCTCGATAGATACCAATTTAGATTATCTATTATGGCGAATCCCAAAAGAATTAGATGAAAATCAAAATAGTGATAACTTTTCATGGATTTATTTGGAAGACAAGGAATCATATGGTTTCAATAAATTGTGGTACAACTTGTCAGAGGTGTGGGATGCAGGAGGACACGATTAATCATGCTCTTTTTGAGTGTCCATCTTCTTTTCAAATTTAGGTTTTGTCACTGATCTCGATGTTACAAAATAGTTTTTCAATGATCTACCAATTTAGATTATCTACTATGGCAAATCCCAAAAGAATCATGAGATGAAAATCAAAACACCAATAACTTTTCATGGATTTTGTGGTTTATTTGGAAGGTTAGAAATCAGATGGTTTCAAAAGGGTACAACCAGAACCTTTGGATACTTTCAGTCACGCTTTAAATGAACATTTGGCGTGGAATCAAGTCCATGTTATCCCTATCCAACCCAATTCGAGTGGAGAAATACTAGACATTAACACTTAAGTGCTCAAGTGTCAAATAGATGGATCGTAAGTGTTATCTGATCCTACTTTTGGTCTTGACTGGGTATGTTTTCAGGGAAACAACAAGAGTGAGTTGTTAAGGGCTCGTTGCCAACGTCGAAGTTTGACACCTCTTCACTCGAAGATGGCGTTAATTTGGCTTATGAATATTACCGCTCTCGAAAAATAGATTGTCACGTTTAAGACAGATTGTACGGATCTAGTCTCCTTGGTACAGTCACATGATGAATGGTCAGCGTACTCCAATCTGTTGACATTGGTATGTTCTAGAAGATTTCATTAATTTTCTTTTTCTTTTATTTTACAATTTTTAATTCTTAAAGTTGATTGTTTTAGTCAGTTCCTCTAGAATTCGTCTTATCGATACTATTTATGTAAACTCTATTCCTCCATATTGGACAACTAACGAAAAAGTTAATTTTTATATTATTGTTTGGTTGGGAAAAAAAAGAGAAAGAAAACTTCACTAATTAACATAGTAATGATGCATTTGTGGATTAGTTTTTTTTTCTTGTGGACTGGCATGAAGGTTCATTGGTCTGATTAAACTCAAACCATCGCCAAATTAAGCTCATATATTTTCCTAAGTTTTGTTCAATTTTTAATTTGATCCAACGGTTGGCATCTTCTCATCGAAATCAGGATATTGATTGGCTCAATCTATGAAAAAACTATTGTGGATTTTTAAAATTGGGGACGGAGCAAGAAGCCACTAAAAACTCAGACGTGGAAAATTCAAGGATCTTTAAAATTAGAACATTTTATGTGGTTAATGATATCCGGGAATATGGCAGTCAACTCTAGGCTTATCAATATGGGATAAATTGTGGTGTAACTTGTCAGAGGTGTGGGACAGAGGAGGAAACGATTAACCATGTTTTTTGGAGTGTCCATCTTCTTTTCAAATTTAGGTTTTGTCACCGATCTCGATATTACAACAGTTTCCCAATGGTCTCAATAGACACCAATCCCAAAAGAATCAGATGAAAATCAAAATACCAATAGCTTTTCCATAGATTTTGTGGTTTATTTGGAAGACAATAAACAGATGGTTTCAAAAGAATACAACGAGAACTTCTTGATATTTTAAATCACACTTTAAATGAACATTTGGCATGGAAGGAAGTCCATGTTATCCCTATCCAACCCAATTCAGCTGGATAAATACTGGACATTAACACTTAAGTGCTCAACCGTCAAATAGATGGATCGTAAAAGTTATCTAATCCTAATTCCGGTCTTGGTTGGGTATGTTTTCAGGGAGACAACAAGAGTGTGTTGTTAGGGGCTTGTTGCCAACATCGAAGTTTGACATGGAAGGAAGTCCATGTTATCCCCTCTTGAAGAGTAGATTGTCACATTTTTGACAGATTGTACGGATCTAGTCTCTTTGGTACAATCACATGATGAATGGTCAGCGTACTCCAATCTATTTGATGAGATTGTTATGTTTTGAGAAGATCTCCCTGATTTCTCTCTTTCTTTTATTTCACGCTCTATAAATCTTAAGGTTGATTGTTTAGTCCGTTCCTACATAATTCGTCTTATCGATACAATATATGTAAATTCGATTCCTTCAAAAAATTTAGACTCAATGACAATCAAGTAATTAAAACATTAAGAGAAAAAGGACTAAAAATACAACACTTCAACATCATCTAACACTTTTTTTTTTACAATGAACTAGAAATTATTCCCGTAAACACAAGTTATACTCAAATAGTCAAGTCATCGTAAACACAAAATTTTTAATTAATTATCTATTCTACATTTTTATATAGCAAATTACTATTATCAGAAAGTTCAAAATTACTAAACTTTCTTCTATTGACATTTTGCTTGACAAAAATATTAATTAATTATTTTATTCTATATTTTTATATAGAAAATTACCATTACCAGAAAGAGACACATGTCACAATCTAAATTAGCGATGACACGTGTCAAAATCTAATGAGTTATCAATTTGACACATGTCACACTCATGTTAAACAGGTTCAGCTTTATATAGTAAAATTTAATATTTTATACTTTTATCAAAATTATATTAATTTTCTAAATTAATATTGTACTAGTTTGGTTATAAATACCAAAGTATAGTTTTTTAACAAATCATATTCTCATTCTTCTTTTATCTTTTGTTATTCATCATATTAAATCAGAAAAATAAATTCAAGAGTTCTTATTACCTAAGATCAATTAGCCAAAAATCATGTTTATCATCGTATTATAGTACGTTTGCTTCGAAAATGGAAAGCAAGAAATATCAAAGCAAATAATATACTCATGGGAAAAATAGAGTTATTATTGGTTGATGAAAAGGTAAAAATTTGTTTTAACAAATGTTATTATATTTTTAGAAGATGTTTTATATTAGTGTTTAATGTATTTTATTAAAATATTATTTTAATATGGTTTGTTAAGAGTTTTTATATTAGTGTTTAGTGTTTAATTTACTTGATTTTTGTGGAAAATATTATTTTGAAATATTTATTTAATTTCAAATTTATATGGTTATTCACAGAAAATACAAATTAAAGTTTTGTGCATCATTCTCTTCTTAAAAAATTTGGTGATAAATCTATTTAAAAAATATATTTTCATATAAATATAGATAAAATATAATATAATATTATCTTTCGGCGCTATAGCACCAGGGGTATAAAACTAGTTTATAACTAAATCCATAAAATAAGATAATAACAATGATTGGACTTACGTAGTGAGTACTCTCAAGTTAGATTTACCAGTCAGAATTCGACACTGGATTCGATAACATTATCGTGGTCGATCACCTCCCTGTGGTTCCCAGGGAGAAGTTTGAGAAACTAGGTGTTGTCAAGAAATTTTACAACCAGTTAGGTGTGGTCAAGGAAAATGGACCGTTGTTATCTACTCGCAGCTTAAAATCTGTTTAGTTAGTTGATTGACCTACTGATTAAGCAAATAATGTAGGCCTCATATGTTTCAATACTTTATTTCTCTTGTTAGAAAGGAGACAGAACTAGCTTGTTCTCAAGGGTACGTAGTGTCTTTTCGAAGAGTTTGTCTCAATGGCTGGGCTCTTTGTAGGAAGCACAAAACGTTAAGGAAAAGACTCATGGCTACAAGTTCGATGATGTTGGAGTGTTGTATTTTTTTAGTCGTTTTTTTCTTTGTAGTGTTCTTGTTTCTTGATTGTCATTGAGTCTAAGCAGGCTGTTATTGATCATTGATTTATAAATCCATATAAAATTTAGAAATCCTTATTTATTTTGAAATCAGACATTTAGATTTTAAAATAACATGGTTTACTCACAGATTTGAATAATTATATTTTTCACTTTTAAATCCATTTAAAATCTAATGTAGATTTTGAAATATAACATTAATTCACTAAACGAATAACATATAGTTTTAACTAGTATTTAGAAATCAATGAATGAATAACACGTAATTTCAACAAAAAATTTTAAAATCAATGAACTAATAAAACATGATTTTGCTTTGAATTTCTAAATCAGTTAAAATCCATAAACCAATAAACCCATCCCAAATGTTTTTACAAACCGAAACTCTGATTATCAACCTGTCGAAATCATCGAACATGTTTAAAGCAAAGATGTGAGACGACCTGTCCAACTTGTAGCCATGAGTGTTTTCCGTAGCGTTTAATGCTTCCTACAAATAGCCCAGACATTGAGACAAACTCTTAGAAAAGACACTACGTACCCTTGCGAACAATCTAGTTCTTTCTAACAAGAGGAATAAAGTATTGAAACATATGAGGCCTACATTATTTGTTTTTTTTCTGCCGACAAAAAATTGTGTGATCTTAGTGTTATCGGATGTCGTATCATGCTGTCATGTTACTAGCAAAACATGGCGTCCACAACTCGCATGAAAAGTATAAAACATGCATTCCAAGCTTTGAGAAGTACATTCAAATAAAATACTTTTCTGCCGACAAAATAAAAAAAATAAAAAATAAATACATTTCTATAAAAACCAATAGCCACATTGTATTATTAGTATTGTCTCTTTTTTTTAAAAGATAATGGTCTTCCAACTCAAAACCAATTGACAATGAGTGAATTGGCTCATATTCCTTATATACTGCTCAAGGTCCCTTCCATCTTTCCGATGTGGGATATTCTTCACACTCTCCCTTGAGATAATGGTCTGTCTAGCCATTATCTCGACAAATTCCAGTCTAGAATTTTTTCAGGTGAAATCGAGCGAATCAAATCCGGGTCGGCCCGATTTTGGGTCAGATTGATTGGACCACTTTTGGGTCCAATCAATTTCGGTTCGATAGGGCATTGTGAATTCAGGACTCTGATAACTTGTTAAAGATAATGAGTTTCCAACTCAAAACCAATTGGCAATGAGTGGATTGACTCATATTCCTTATATACTTTTCAAGGTCTCTTCCATCTTTCCGATGTGGGATATTCTTCACAAAATACCATCTAATTTTTTTAGTAAATGCATATAGTTCCACGAAATTGCACTTGGCTCAGTCTTCATCTCCCTCTCTCTTAGTGTAATTTGCACACAGAAATATTTTATACAAAAAAAATTAATTTTTTTTATAAAAATTTACTTCAAACAATGGAGAGTTATAACTCTTAAACGGCTTTCAAAAAATGTAAATTTACAGAAACATACCATTACCTCCGTTTTGTTGTAAGATTATTTTTTTTGTTTAAAAATCGTTTTAGATTTTCAATTAACTTTTGATATATTATACCTAATTTAACCTCAAATCTATATCAATATTAATACTTAATTAATATTATATAATAACAAGAAATTGAAGTAGAAACGTAAAAATGTGGGGTCTTTACTTTTCAAATGCGGCAGTGAAAAGTTGAAGTTCTTCAAGAGTGCCATAGATATCGTAGATATCATCAATAGTTGTAAGAAGTGCATTTACTTTAGTCATTATTCGTCGAACGTATCCATATTGAGGCTCATGGATTTGTCCAATAGTCCAAAAATAATTCTCCGCGCGATTCTATCTCTTGCAAAGTGTAGTTGATTACATAAACCTGTCTTCCTCCACCAGCTTTACCCCACTTATAAAGCACAGATAAAGCACGTTTAAAATAAAGAGGATTAAATATATTCTTATATACTTTATTAGGTTAATGATTATTTTTAGAGATGAATAATATTTTTGTGATATGAACATGTAACATAACGAAAGTGGTAGTGATATAGTGGTTCCCACTTTATAGGGCAACTCATTTGAAATGGAGTCATGCTTCAAGCCCACTAAAAAATTCAGTGAATGTACTATTCGACTAAAGAGACTAGTCGGATGGTAAAAACTCGGATAAGCCTCTAATTATAAAATGAAAAAAAGACATGTAATATAATTTGTACTAATGTTGCAGTGTATCACCACCAAAGTTCACATCTGATAATATGCATGTTGTTGACAAGAAAAAAATCAATTTTCCTTCTTTTTCATTTTATACGATATTTAAGGTTATTGCACATAGATTAAGAAATATCATTTTTTAATTTTATGTTTTTATACTAAAATATCATTTTTCACCTACCTAATAATAACTAAAAAACATCACTTAAAATGTAAATTAAAATCACTTAAAATGAAAAAAACAATAAATTTTACATAAAAATTTGAAAACATCACTTAATTTTTTTTTTTAAATCCCTTAAATTAACATCATATAAAATAGTATGTCTGCAAATTTACATTTTTTGAAAACCGTTTAAGAGTTATAACTCTCCATTGTTTTAAGTAAATTTTTATTAAAATTTAATTGTTTTTTGTATAAAATATCTCTGTGTTCAAATTACACTAAGAGATAGGGAGATGAAGATTGAGCCAAATATAATTTTATATGGTATTTAATGTAATAAGCAACTCAATCTAAAGGAACGGGATTGAAGAGTAAGGACATGACACGATAAACAGTTTTGGCTTTTTCGGGAGAGCCATGGCCATCGCCATATTGATACATGCATTGTGACATGCGTCCCAAATTCATTACAGTTTCCATAAAATCACATAAAATCTATGAGCCATTTTCTCGTTATTCATTTCATCCCACACATATTCATATATAAATCATATGTATATATAAACAAGGCCATATTTTAGTGCTATATACAGTTTCAGTTCAATTTATATTTACATGCGATTCTTAAGAAGGAGAGTGGAATTTGTAACCCTATTTTTTGATAAAGTAGTAAAAAATATATTAGAGGGGATGGCAAAAGAAGACGGTTTGGTATAAACAGGGATGAAAGGTTGAATGATTGCTACGATTGGTGAAAATCAGTTTGAATAGTAAAACTAGTTATAATGTTAGTATTTATAAAATACATTCGAAACAAAATAAAAATAATAAAGATTTCAAAATAATTGATTTAATAAAAAAATCAATAGTTTTTTAAAAACAAAATGCAATTGTCCATTTTAAAAAAGGATAATTGTGAACCTTTAATTTCAGGTGAAACCTTCCGTTTCTGTTTTCTTTCTGCATCTTTCAACAACCTATTAGTCCAATTAGTTATCGACAAAGTGTTATGCATTCAGCCGTGTGCCTCTAACTACTTGGAAGAAAGTATTTTACCGCTGAGGTTACAAGGTCGTTGGCTAGACGGACCACGGAGGCAGAGCATCGGATGACATTTTGTTGATGTTGGCACAAAGTCTCCAAGACCTGAATAGAGAGTTGGTCCAAGAATACGCAGAAGAAGTGAACAAATATCAATGGGGCCGATACTGAAATCAAAGCATTGTGCATGTACTCTTCCAGATTTGGTTTGTGCCCTCTTTTGTACCACTTCGCTTCTACTAAATATGCTTTGCATAGATCTGTCCACTATATTAATGATAATTGAAAAATTAATATTAGGTACAACATATGCAAGTTTCCATGGTTCAAATTATGTAATCCATGGTTTAAAATATGAAAAAATATGTAAGAACGGTTTCTTTGCTTTAATAAATTTGTTAACAAGAGAAAAGAAAATATTTTATTCTATTTTTTTGTGTTTTAATATAAATCAAAATAATTTACTACTGTAAATAAATAAATTTTAAGAACAGTGGATTGACCAAAAAAATGGGTTAGAGATTATATATTACAGATTTTTTGAGGAAAGGAATCACGTTGAGGGTCTTTACTTTTCAAATGCGGCAGTTAAATGTTGAAGTTCTTCAAGAGTGCCATAGATATCGTAGATATCATCAACAGTTGTAATAAGTGCATTTACTTTAGTCATTGTTCGTCGAACGTATCCATATCACTACAAGAAAACATTACGATTTCCGACGGAAAAAGTTTCATCGGACATTTCCGACGGATTTACGATAAAAAAGCTTTCTCATTTTGGTTGTTGGAACGCCGTCGGAATTTTCTGACGGATTTCTGACGGCTAATCATAAACCGACGATATTCTGACCGTTTTATACCATCGGAAAAATAGACATTATTACGATGGCTTATTGACGGTTGTTCGACACATTTCCGATGAACGTTACGACGAATTTCCGACAAACACGACTTTCGTAGGTATTCCGTCGGATATAATATTTGATATAAAATGGAAATAGAAATTAAAATAAAAATTGCAACTTAAAATTCGAAAAATATATTAGGGAAAAATATAACATATATCAACTAAAAATATAATTAAAACCAAATGAAAATAAAAATATTACAAGAGTGAAATAAAATACATTTGAGCTAATTATCATCCGATGTACTATCTGAATACTCTGATGGTGATGAATCTGATTGTGAATCAAATTCTCTAAGTTCCTCCTCGGAATCATCAAAAATCTCGTTATCACCTTCCTCAGTAAAATCAATAACAAGATCAACTTGTTGCGGTTGTGCGATCGGACCTAGAAAACCTGCGTGACGCATTGTTGCATAGCCTCGTTATCTGAAATATTATCCACCCGACCTCTTGGTGTAATCAATGAAACAGTGATCCAAGGATCATGCTTATTCGTCACACAAGGATAGGAAATGTAACAAACTTGGTTTGCTTGTGATGCAAAGATGAATGGATCGTACTTTTGCAGGCGTTTTCCAGAATGTATGGATATGACCCCAAATTCATCTTGGCGAACATCTGTTCCTAGGAACGGATCATACCAATCGCAATTAAAAAACAACGCATCGCAAGTCGAGCAAACCGGGGTAATGCACTTCTAGTATTTTGCTTAGAATACCATAGTAGACAATGTCACCTGATTCCGAAGAAATATCATAATCACTTGTTGGCCGGATCCTTCCTTCGCGTAAAATCTTTTGCAAATGCAAATGATTTTGCTCCTCCTCAAGTAATCTTTGTTTTTTTGCTTTTTCCACTTTACCGTCCAACCTTTTTAAATAGATTTATGTTGTAATTAATAATATTATTGAATTTATAAATTTTTTAATAAAAATGCAAAAGCGTCTTACTTATCGGAAGAGACTAGGAACGACGAGCGGGTCTACGACTCTTTGTTTGCACTTGTTTTGGAAAATATTATTCAAAAAAATGTGCCGCCTCTTCATTAATGCATTGAGCACCAATAGATCCCTCTACTTTACTCAAAATTTTAACCTTTTTCTTGAGATGATACATATACCTCTCGAACGGGTACATCCACCGATATTGAACAGGGCCACCCAATGCTGCTTCGCGAGGAAGATGAATTGGAATATGCTCCATAACATCAAAAATGAAGGGGGGAAAATCTTCTCCAAATTACAGAAGATAATTGGTATTTGAGTCTCCAAATTACGAATATCGTCAACCCTCAGAGATCTCATCATATATCCCAAAAAAAGCAGCTATACGTGAAAAAAAAACATAAACCAATTAAAACAGTACTTGATCTAGTATTAATATGTAATATTTATGCAGATAAAATTACCTGCAATTGACTTGTGAACGTTTTGTGGAAGAAGATAAGCAAAAGCAAAGGGAATAAGGCACTGCAGTATGACATGACAATCGTGACTTTTTAACCCAGAAAACTTCTCTTCACCATAATCAATGCAGTTACGTAGGTTCGACGCATATCCATCCGGGAATCTAACATTGTTGGCAATCCAATCAAAAAACTCATGTTTTGCAGATGAAGGTAAACGGAATTGGGGTATAGGACATTTGTTGTTATTCTCCACAACATGAAGATCTTTACGAGAACATATATCGGGCAAATCTAATCTAGACTTCAGATTATCTTTCGTTTTTCCTTGGACATTAAGAACAATATTAATCAAATTTTCAAAAAAATTATTCTCAATGTGCATGACATCTAGATTATGTTTCAATAGATGGTCCTTCCAGTATGGCAGATCCCAAAAGATACTTTTCTTATGCCAGTTATGGTATACACCAACTCCATATACAGGACTATGTCTGTTTCAGCCACAAACAACCGTTTTCTCCGCCCCAAAATCTCGTAATTGTGTTAAAATGCTATAACCATCTAATTCAGGAGGTGGATCATCAAAAACCTTTTTGTTTTTGCAAAACAATGTGGTGCTTCGACGATAGGGATGGTCATTTCTCAAAAAATGTCAATGACAATTAAACCAAGATGTTTTCCGACCGTTTTTCAATTGGAACGCATCTGTATTATCTTGACAATATAGACACGATAATCTCTCATGTGTCGTCCATCCAGACAACATACCATATGCTAGAAAATCACTTATGGTCCACATAAGCACTGCTCGCATCACAAAATTTTCCTTTAATGAAACGTCAAATGCCTGAACTCCATGTTCCCATAACATCTGTAACTCATAAATTAATGGTTGTAAGAAAACATCAAGTGATCTCTTTAGATGCTCAGGTCCAGGAACGAGAATGGTGAGGGAAAAAAACTCTCTCTTCATGCATAAGGATGGTAGCAGATTGTATGGTGTCACGATTACTGGGCACAATGAATATTGTCTTCCATGCTTTTCGCAAGGATTAAAACCATCGGTGCATAAACCAAGGTACACATTCCGTTTCTCAGCTGCAAAATCAGGATAAACAGTCTGAAAGTGTCTCAATGCTTCAGCATCGGACGGATGTGATATATTTCCATCCTATGTATGATCTAAATGCCATCTCATAGACTCTGTCGACCTCAGTGATTGATATAATCTTTTCAACCTCTCCGTTAATTGCAAATACCACATCCGTTTGTATGGAAAATTGACTCTTCCACCTATTTCTTGATACCGAGGATTGCGATAAAACTGACAAACTAACCGAGCTGAATCTTTTCTCCAATAAATCATACAATTGTTGCTGCACACATCTATCACCTGATACGGAAAACTAAGCCCAGTGACCAACTTCTATATCTCATAGTATGTTGATGGATAATTACTATCTGTTGGCAAATATCTTTTCATATAATCAGCAAACGCACCAACACAAGTCTTAGATAAATTGTAATCCATCTTGATTTTCATCAATTCAGTTGCAGCCGATAACGGTGATAGCCCATCTAGACAACCTCTATACAACGGCTGCTTTGCAGCATCTAACATATCAAAGAATTTTTCTGCTTCTAAATTAGGTTCTTCTACTCTATCTACTCTAGAATCAACAAAGCCCGGAGCATTCACATGATATGCATCATATACCATCTGAACAGAACCGACATAACCCTCTACTTCCGGTGTAGATTCCTCTATTCTATCCGATGTAAAAATTCCACTTTTACTAGCAAAATCTACCATATAATCATTTTTTCCATGCGAATATCAAATCTTGAAACCCGGAATAAATCCTCTACGATGTGAATGCGAACTTATTTCTAAACTATCGAGAAATCTATGATTCTTACATTTAAGACAAGGACAATAGATTTTACCCGTTTGTTGCAAAACTCATGAACTGTCTTACACGTTTGACAAACTCTTCTGTAAGTTGCTATGTATCGGGATCGCGCAATGGTCTGTCCATCCACGCTCGAAAATAATTATATTGATTTGATGATGACATATTTGGAATAGAGAATATATAGATAATGTGAGAAAAATATAGTTAGAGAAATATTATGAGAGTGAAATATTTTTTGTGAGGAAATGGGGATTTTATAAACGCTGGAACCGATGAAATTCTGACAGCAGCCTCTATAAACGCGGTTATCTGTTCAACGGCTTTAAACGGCTAATTTTTAAACAGTTATATTTTAAACTTTTCGATGGAAAACCAACAGAGACTGTAAAGCCGTCGGTTGTCCGTCGGAGATACAGATGAAAAACTGAAGGCATGTAAGTTTCCTACGGAGTTTCTACGGTAACGGCTATAAACGCAGCTATCCGGTAAATGGCTAATTTTTAAACGGTTATATTTTAAAAATTCCGATGGAAAACCGACGGAGTGTAATTATCCGTCACTTTTCCGTTGGTTTGACTTTCGTATTTCCTATGAAAATCTATGATTTTGGAGTTTAAGATATTTATAACTATAATGAAAACGGATAATACCACCAAATCGTCTGAAATATTATTTTAAGAATTCAAATAGTTTTAAAATATACATGTAATAAAATATGATTTCGGAGTATTCCAATAGTAGTAAAAGGAGCTTTGAATTCCACCTTTGTGACTCATTCTCTGACCAAAACACCCTTGCAAACCATCTTTCTTCAGAAGATATTCGTTTCATATTGGTAGGTTTTTGAGTGTTCTTCATAAAATCTGTTTCCTAGTTTTTTCAGATTCTTTTTTCTTCATGGATTTCGATGTAAAGTAAAGGTATAACTATACAGAAAACGGATGTGAAATGTCATCGAAATCAATCTGGAAGTATTAAATATATACTCAATTTTACGGGATAAAATGTATATATTGTATTAAATATTTCACTTTAAACGGCTATTTTTTCAACGGTTATCTTTTAAACTTTCCGATGAAAAAACGACGAGACTATAAAGCCGTTGGTTATCCGTCGGAGATACTGATGGAAAACCGACGGTATATGTTTAGGCCGTCGATTTTCCATCGGTTTTGCTGACGTATTTCCTATGGAAATCCAAGAATTTGGGGTTTTAGATATTTATAACTATACAGAAAACAGATAATTCGACCAATTCATTTGAATACTTAACAATTTGAAAACGTCAAAGTATATTGTAATAACTGATATGTGTTTCTTATAAGTTTTGTTTGTTAGTTATGAAGAGTAATAGGATAGTATGTAATTTGCCATCAATGTAAGTATTATTTTCAAATGGGTACTTTCAAATATTAGTAAGGAAATTTCTTTTTATTTAGATCACGTAATAAGGATGAGGATGATGTATCTATCTATATTTACTGCAGAATGAGGATGATGTATCTATCTATATTTAGTAATTGTTTCTTCAGTTAAACTTTTTCATGTATTTACTGCAGAATGAAGATGATGTATCTATCTATATTTAGGTAATACTCGAAAAAAATTAAAAAGTGTAAGAACATATGCCAGCCATCAACGTCATATTTCACCCCCACATGTAATCAAAATATTTTTTGTAACTCATCCATTTTCTTTTCTCATGATCGCTTTATTGGAATGTGAAATGTCATCGAAATCAATCCGGAAGTATAAAATGTATACTCAATTTTTTCAGGATAAAATGTAAATATTGTGTTAAATGTTTCGCTTGTATGGTTATTTATATATAAATCAGATGCACCTTCAATTTTCTGATGGCAAATAATTAATATGTTTTGAGTTTTATATTTATTTAAAAGTATATACCGTCGGTTTTTTATCGGTAATACCGATGGATTTCCGACAAGAGCGAAATAAATATACCGAATAGGCATAAGAATTACACATCCGTCGATTTTCTATCGGTAATACCGATGGATTTCCGACAGACATGTAATAGCCACTAGAAAGACATGCAAAAAATTCGACATCCGTCAGTTTGCAATTGGTAATTCCAATGGATATCGAAATACTGATGGAATTTCGACGCGAATTTATTGTGGCGCCAGAAAATTCGGTGAGCGAGAATAAAAAATTAGCCTCCTATGAAAAACCATCCGTCGGTCACCAAACTTTTATACCCGATGAACTTTTTTTCTTCCCATTTCTTCTCTCCTCCGATACTTCCTACGGCGCCAAGTCTTTCTTCTCTCCCCTGTTTTCTCGATTCTCCGGCGAGCATTCTTCCTCCGGCGTGCGTTTCTTCCTCTAGTGTGCTTCTCTTCCACCGGCGTGTCTCCTCCGATTCTTCCTCCGCCGTTCTTCCTACGGCGTTCTTCCTCCGGCGCGGCTCCTCCTACGAACCTTCTCCCCGGCGAGCCTTCTTCCTCCGGCGTGCGTTTCTTCCTCCAGCGTGCTTCTCTTCCACCGGCGTGTCTCCTCCGATTCTTCCTCCGCCGTTCTTCCTACGGCGTCCTTCCTCAGGCGCGTCTCCTCCTGTTAACCTTCTCCCCGGCGACCTCCTCTTCATTAACGAGATGTAAGATTTTTTTTTTTTTTTGAATTTACAATTTTTGGGTTTTGTGATTTAGTGGATTTTGGATTTTGGAATTTGTGCTTTTGTGATTTTGGAATTAGGATTTCCATATTGTGATTTATGCTATAGGATTAAGAATTTGTGTTTTTGATTTCGGGTTTTGGAATTTTTAATTTAGTTTTTAAGATTTTGATTTTGTGATTTAGGTTAGAAATTAGTATTATTAATTTAGGATATCAATTTACTAATTTATGAATAAGATTTGATGATTTAGAATTTGTGATTAATAATTAGTGATTTAGGTATTATGATTTTGATTTTGTGATTTATGTTAGAAATTAGTATTATGAATTTATTAAATTGTGATTAATAATTACTGATTTATGTTTTATAATTTTGATTTTGTGATTTAGGTAAGAAATTAGTATTACGAATTTAGGATATCAATATAGTAATTTATGAATAAGATTTTGTTATTTCTGATTTTCAAATTGGATTTTTTGGTTTTGGATTTTGGAATTAGGATTTTGAAATTAGCATTTTGTGATTTAGGTAAGAAATATGTGATTTACGATTTTTAAGGATTTTGTAGGATTTCGATATAATAATTTATGAATAATATTTTTTGACGTAGGATTCCAATTATGTTATTTCTTATTAATCATTTTCTCATATTAGGAGTTATGAGGATTTCCTCCGTATGACTCAGGGAGCTCCGATCACTCATACGAACCAGAGGAGTAGTTCCGCCACTCCTTCTAATATTCCAGCTTCCGAGAATTCTGAACCCTGCACCGGAATCACCATTGATGAGCTTCTTTCTCAACCGGGACGAGACTGTTTACGGATGCTTCACCCACATCATCTGAATGGAGCCACTTGGTATAAAATTTTAGTATTTTATAATTCTTTTAATACTAATTATTTAATTGTGTTTTTAATTTTACTTGTAGGTTTCGCTATAAAAACGGGATCAACAAGGCGATTTTGAATATGCTCCATAACCAACTCCCTGAGATGTATCCCACCTATGGAGATATGCCAAAAGATCGACCGACACATAAGATCTTACGATGCATCTATTCCTCAATTCCAAACGCATTCCCCGGAGAAACCTCCTTACTTGAGCCTGTTCATCCTCAAGACCCCTTCCCGCAAACCTTCGAAGTCAGTTGAACTCCACTTCATATTCTCTCACCGACTTCGTCCCTTGCGACAATTCTAAGAACTCTGTCTCTAATCGATCCATGGCTTCTTGCGGGAAGTATTGGAGGTTGAACTCCTCACAGAATTCCCCCCAAGTATTCACACCATTGGCTCTTCTAGCCAACACGTTTCTCCACCACATATGCGCATCTCCTTCCAAGTAATGCACCGCAATATCTACCTTATACTCTTTGTGGCACCTTATAGAGTGGAAGTTTCTCTCCACTCTTGCCCTCCACTCATCAGCTTCAACAGGTTTGGCACCCCCAAGAAAGAACTTTGTGCCAAGCCTCTGCATATGATCCATCACGTAAAGATAAGATGGGATCATTTGCCCTGCAACTGCTTCATGAGCCATAACTCTTGGTGGCTCTTCACCTCTTGGTGGCATCTCAGGGGCTGGAGCTGGTACCGGTCCTGGTAACCTCTCCAAAATCTGAGCCAACATACCCATCATTGCCCCCATTTGATGTTGACCAGCTTGTTGCTGAACCTCAACTTGTGGTTCAACGCCAACAACAGCAGCTGCACCCCCAGCAACTCCGGCGTCTTCACCACCGGCAACGTGGTCAACTCTCTCTTCACCATCACCATTGGGAGCTCCATTCACCACACGCTCAGCTACTTTGCCCCTTGCCACCACTTGTCTCACTCTTCTAAATCTCACCATACTACAAAAACAACATACGATTCAATACCCAAAACTCAATAACACAAACACAAGAGAGTCTTACCGTGGAACCTTTTCCTTGGCCGAAGGAGATGATCTCTAACCCAACCCATAATCAATAACACAATAAGCAATAACAATCACAAGCAAGCAAGCAAAACCCCAACAAGTCCTAGAACCGCTATGGCTCTGATACCAAATTGAAAAGACCTACCCCCAAAAGCGAAAGACTTTCTTTTTTTTTTTGTTTTTTTTTTTTGCGCGGATCGGTCGATCCCACCTCTGGATCGATCGATCTGACTACAAAGAATCGATCGTTCCCAACATGGGATCGATCGATCACAACTCCTTCAAAACTTTCGGACCAAACATGACCCCCCAGATCGATCGATCTTCCTTAAGAACGATCGATCTTGAACTACGGATCGATCGATCCTTTGTGGATCGTTCGATCTTGATACCCCAAAATGCTCCAGAGAGCTCACTTGATCAAAAACGACCTTTCAGGATCGATCGTTCTTACCCAGGAACGATTGATATTGACCCCTTAAAAACAGCTAGAGGCCTCAGCCTCGAAATGCACTTACAGGATCGGTCGATCCTCAATACTTGCTCTGCAACCCGAAACCACAAACAACAACCACAGCAAGCAACAACACTTGTAAACAATACTTAAGCATTCAAAACTATTTTAGCATACCGTTATGCATCCTATAGAGTTCAAAACATTAGCATCCTAAGAACACGAGTCTATAAACAACACACAAGATGCAAAAAGGAAACCCGTTGTGCCTAGATCATCCATCTTCTACCTCGGCCTTGGTTCCACGAGCTCCGCTATTTAAGACTTCTCCTTACCTGCACCAAAAGAGGCGCGTAAGCATTGATAATGCTTAGTGAGGCGGTCATCCCGTCTCCAAGGCTATACACACACATGATCAATGAATTTAACGCAATCAACACATGCTTAAAGAACAAGTCAATACATACCGTGAAAGAGCTCAATCACACACAATCATCACACATTATGGCTAAGCCATAAGTCACACCCATATGGACTAGTCCCTAAACACATATCAATCACGAAAAGTCAAAGATCATACAGCTAAGCCGACAGTTACGCACTCACCTTTGCTCAACGGTTGTACAAGAATACTTTGACGGTTTATCCAAGCTTTAAGCCTACTTCCTCTTGGCTCTTACTCAACTCAACACCAAGATCACCAAATACCTAACACAAGATCACCAAAACACTTCTCAAGAGATGATAACAAGCTCTCAAACTTGGATTACCCAAACCCCCAATTCGGATTCCTTCCTCCAAAAACGGACCAACTTTTGTCGAGTATAACTCATTCTCCAGGCCATATTTTTACAATTCCTTCGGTGAACCTCAATACAACACCCCCAAGAACTTATCTACCAAATTTCATCCAAACTAACAAGATTTGAGTGCCCCAACACTCACTCAAACTCAACTCGGCGCTACAGCCCGAAAACAGAGTAGTCTAGGGAGAAAATTCATAACTCCTAAAATACTCAACCAAATCCCACGAAATTTGGTAGACACATTCACAAGAGATGGAAGGACTTACCCACCAAATTTCAGCTCAAACCGAGCCCTCTTGATACCTCGATCGAAGCTTACAAGTTACTCCAAAATTCTCTTCTTCACACCCCTTTTTCTTCCCTTCTCCCTCTCCTTCTTCTCCTTCTTTCTTCTCTTCTTCTCTTGCTTTCTTTCTCTCAGCCAAAAATATCTTCCCTCATGAAAGAAGAAGAGTGTAGAAGTTTTTAGAAGAGAAGGAGAAAACATATATATACATATGTATGTATATGTTTGGTTTAATTCAATTAAACCAAACCGAATTCTCTAAACCGCCTCATTCAAATCCGATTAATTATTTCTCGCGGTTTAGTAATTCCAACCAATTTCCCGAAATATTTGAGACATCTCTCCGTCCCAAAATATTTCCTTCCACTCCCGTCCAAACTCCGGAATTACCGCTTAATTCCGCTCAAACCGAACCGCTCGGGATTCCTCCACAACGATCACTCCTTTGATTGTTTCACGTCATTTCCCACCCCTAGGGCCACCAATCGAGCTCGGTACCGTTCCATACTCGGTTCAATAACACCCCGGGTCTAACATCGTAAGATCCTATGTGGTCACCCAACGGCTAATCCGTCGAAATCCAATCAACCCCGGATTCGAACGAGTTAAGTCGTCAAACAACCTAGTACATTAGAATCCAATCACCCAGGATCCCAATATACTAAGTCCCCGTGAGAACCAATATCACTGGTATCTCACCCCTGGTTTACCGTCTATTAGGATTAAATCACCCATAATCCTTATCGGTAAACCACCCGGTTAGGATTAAATCGCCCATAATCCTAACCTACATCATTAGAGCTAAATATCACATAACTCTAATGACCCGTCATTAGGATGATATACCACATAATCCTAATGACCCCGTCGATAGAATTAAATATCACATAATTCTACCGACCCCGACCACATAGTAGGGTCTATTGACGTAAACCCAAAAATCCCCGAATCAAGACGGAACGAATACTTCGCTCAATCCCGCAACACATGAAATATCACATCATATGTCGCCCCGTCGATACATGAAATCCCGCATCATGTACTCGACAACCCAATACATGAAATACCACATCATGTATTATAACTCACCATTAATCCATAAACATCATCATATTTTTAATCCACGTCGAAAATACAATATTCTGAGGGTTCATCACAGCAACAACATAATTAAATACAACTCGAGAGAACGACGTAGGGACACGGATGTTACAGTGTTGTTAGGTGCTCGTTGCCAACGTCGAAGTTTGACACCTATCACTCAAAGAGGGAAACGTTAATTTACGTTATGAAGACTATCCGCTCTTGAAGAGTAGATTGTCATGTTTTAGAAAGATTATACGGATCTAGTGTAACACCCGTGTTCCGAAATTGATTTTTTAAATCAAATCGGGTTGATTTGATATTTTGTAAAGTTGGTGGTTGAGTTTCTAAAAATTCAAGAGATGAAGGATTTCGTTAAAATCAGAAAACTTAGGGTGAATTAAGGGCTGTGATTGATTAATTATAACTCTTAGATTAAATCAATCATAGTAACTTTTTATCTTAATTCCTACTAGTTGAAAATTAAAAAAGAAAACTCTAAGCCTAAGTTATTAAAAATCGACCAAGCGCCTCTTTAATTTCATTCCCTATGCTCTCTTTAACGCTTTCTTCATCTCAATTCTTCCATTGATGTTTGTCAAGTTTGAGTTGCATCCATTCCTCATCTTTTCATCCTATTCAATCAAGGTGAGTGTGTGACCATGAGATGATGTAAATTGGTGATGATCATGGTGTCTTGTGTGCTGATTTGGTGATTGATATTTTTATATATATAATTTTGATATGAATTTTTGTGTTTATTATGTCTAATCTCGTGAGATGGGAGGATCCACTCACTAAGTATTTTTATACTTATGCATCCACTCGATGATGCAGGTAAAGAGAAAGTCTAGGCTAGAGAATCACGGCTAGACGAGGATGGTGAAATCTAGAGGTTAAATTTGTGTTTTTCCATTATTTGTTCTTGAGTTTTATGATGATTTTCTTGAGATGATTTCTTCGGATTACTGTTCATGATCCTGTTTATGATATTGTTCATGATTATGTTTATGGTTACTGTTGATCATTGTTGAATCTTCTAAATTTTCAAATAAGTTTTAAGAATGAATTTCATATGAAATTTTGGTTTGATTTGGAATATTTTAATTGATTGGTTTAAATTTAAAAAAAAATAATAAGTAAACCAAGATTAATTTTAGGAAAAGGTTGGTTTAAATAAGTTGAATGGGTTTATTTAAATGGTTAGAGTTTGTTAATTAGGAAGTAATAAATAATATTTATGGGAATATTGTTTATTTGTTTTTTCTAATAGTAATAAATTTGGGTGTGGTTATTTCAAATTGGTATCAGAACGGGGTTGATTGTAGGATGGGTAAAATTTAAATTTAAATTTTGCGTGGATAAATTTTAAATTTTAAATTTGAATTTGGTGTTTGAATTTGAATTTTAAAATTTGAATTGGGTAATTAATTGGATTTTTAATAATGAATGGCAGTCGTTTAGAATGCATGTCTTGGACGGTTAGGGTTTCTGTAAACCGGAGCGAGAGCTTGTATGATGTATGTTTACTTTATTAGAAGTGGTTTAATCATTTAAGCATGATTTTGTGTTGCATATTATCTATGAGTGATTTAGATAACGGTTGCAGGAAACTCTAGAATCACCCTCTTCGAGCTTTTAAAGAGATTCTCCGGTAAGTTTGTTTTTTCTTCTTGGTGTTATCTGTAGAACTTAGTAGCTAGTTAAGTGCATATGGTGAACAGAGGAAGATGTCGTGGTAGGGTCTTAGCAAATGAGATATGTGTAGGGACTATGTTAGTAGGAAGAGTCTTATTGGGAGTTTTGAGACTTGAATGGGATTTTGAGGACAAGAATCTAAGGATGCGGAGTAGTCCGCGGGTGCTTTATGTGTGAGGGTTATTGGAACAATTGTGGTTCTTTGAGATAAGTGGTTTTTCTGGTGTCCTGAGAGAACGAGTGGTTCTCTGATGACCTTTGAGGATGAGGACATTCTCTGAGGATCGGGAGGACAGTGTGTGTTTTTCAATACTCTAGGATGACAGTGTGTGTTTTCCAATGCTCTATGAGGATAGTGTATGTTTTCTATACGCCGAAAGAGGACAGTGTGTGTTCTCTGTATGCTCTAGAACTATGTGTTCTGTGATGTTATGAGGATAGTGTGTGTTCTCTAGGACTCAAGACAATGTGTGTTTTCTATACGCCAAAAAAGTTCAAGAAAAGAGGTGGTTATGACTGTGGATAGTCAGATAAGTGGAGACGGGTGGAAGACAATAGTCAAATGGTTTAAGTAGAGTGACTTAGCTAAAGATTCGACTAATCTATTTCTAGTGGGGGAGAATTGTAACATCCGTATTTCAGAATTGATTTTTTAAAATCAAATTGGGTTGATTTGATATTTTGTAAAGTTGGTGGTTGAGTTTCTAAAAATTCAAGAGATGAGGGATTTGAGATAAAATCAGAAATCTTAGGGTGAATTAAGGGCTGTAATTGATTTAATCGAAGGATTATAATTAATCAATCCTAGTAAGCTTTTATCTTAACTCTTATTGGTTGAAAACTTAAAAGGAAAATCCTAAGCCTAAGTTATTAAAATCGATCGAGCCCCTCTCTAATCTCATTCCCTATTCTCTCTTTAAAGCTCTCTTCATCTCCATTCTTCCATTGTTGTTTGTCAAGTTTGAGTTGCATCCATTCCTTCATCTTTTTATCATATTCAATCAAGGTAAGTGTGTGACCTTGAGATGATGTAATATATGTGATTTTTCTGATATTTTTATCTGTGTAGAGATCAAAATTTGGTGATGATCATGGTGTTTTATGTGCTGATTGGGTGATTGATATTTATATATATATAATTTTGATATGAATTTTCGTGTTTATTATGTCTAATCTCGTGAGATGGAAGGATCCACTCACTAAGTATTTTTATACTTATGTATCCAATCGATGATGCAGGTTAAGAGAAGGTCTAAGCTGGAGAATCACGGCTAGGAGAGGATGATGAAATATATAGGTTAAATTTGTGTTTGTCCATGATTTGTTCTTGAGTTTTTATGATGATTTCTTTGGGGTTACTGTTCACAATACTGTTTATGATATTATTCATGATTACTTTTCACAATTACTGTTCATCGTTATTGAATATTATAAATTTTCAGATGAGTTTTAAGAACGAATTTCATATCAAATTTTAGTTTTATTGAAAATATTCTAATTGATTGGTTTAAATTAAAAAAAAAATTGATTTGAATAAGTTGTTAAGTAAACCAAAATTAATTTTAGGAAAAAGTTAGTTTAAATCAATTGAATGAGTTTATTTAAATGGTTAGAGTTTGTTAATTAGAAAATAATAAATAATAATTATAGGAATATTGTTTATTTGTTTTTTATAATAATAATAAATTTGTGTGTGGTTCTTTCATCTAGTCTCCTTGTAACAATCACATGATGAATGGTCAGCGTACTCAAATCTAATTTTCCTCTCTTTTTTCACTCAATTTAAATCTTTAAGGTTGATTATTTAGTTTGTTCCTCTATAATTCATCTTATTGATACTATTTATGTAAAATATATTCTTCCAAGTTGGACAACCAACAAAAGAGTCGATTTTTAATTTATTGTTTGGTTGGGAAAAAAAAAGAATACTTCACTAATTAATACATCAATCATGCACTTGTGGATTAGTATAACCAAGTAAAACTCGATCGCATCAAAAGATCAATCAACTCCAAAAAATTGCTTAGTTTCTCATCTGAGATGATATATCCAATTGTTGAATTGATATGACCAAAAAATATTATAATTAATCCAATAGGTGGAACGATCAATCCAATAAGTGGACTGATCAATGCTGCTTTCTCAGGAGAAACTTGTATGCCTCAGTTAGCAACTTGACATAATGATCCGTCTTCACTAACACTAGCATGAAGGTTCATTGGTCTGACTGAACTCAAACCATCGCCAAATTATGCTTATATATTTTCCTATGTTTTGTTCAAGTTTTAATTTGATCCAACGGTTGGCATCTTCTCATCGAATACCATATATAACTAGGATGTTTATGCATGATCTTTGTTCTTCAATTTGCTTGTTTGCATCCAAATGATTTTTTTGGAATATATATAACATGTGAAAACATGAAAGGAATATAATGCACTCCAATAACATTTAGTCTCAATTATAATCAAGAAACAAGAACATTAAGAAGAAAAAAAACGACTAAATATACAACACTTCAACATCATGTAACAAACTTTTTTACAATGAACTAGAAATTATTCCCGCAAACACAAGTTATATTCAAGTCTTCGTATTCACATGTTTTTTTTCTGGTAATGTTGATCAACTTCAGAATGATTAAAATATTCTACAAACCGAAACTTTGATTTAAAATTTACAAGCATAAAAGCTTAAAATAATAATTTTTTTTTTAAATCACAAAACGCCAAACCCTAATTTAGCACGGTCACAACGTGCTTCAAAAACGAGTGGTGTAAGTGAAGAATCTCGTCAGTTTGTATTGATAATTGAAGAAAAATCATGAATTCAGTGAATTGTATTCATAGACTGTTTTGAAAATGCAAGGATGGTTTAAAATGAGATCGATGTGCCACGTTACAAATACATAAGATGGATGAGAATACATTAAGGGCAATCACATACTGCCACGAAACATCTTCTACAAGCATCCAATCTTCCTATTTATCTTGGTACATTATAATATACTCTGATGGGCCATTAAAATAATTCAGAACCACATGTTTCCTTCGTTGTCATGCATCGTTGAGTGTCTGGTCCTACAATCTGATCAATCAAAATCATATCATCACTACAAGAAAACATTTAAAATGCAAACTATATTTTGTGACTAATTATGTAGTTGCAAATAAAAAAGCAACTAAAATGTGACTGTAATGCAACTAAAATTCAACTGCATAAATTCAGTCGCTAAGGAGTCGTTTATTTGCTACCAAACAAAGTGGTCGCATATTAATCTCATTTTAAGAGACCATTTAGCAATCATTATGCAACAGAAGTTGTTTGTGCGACTAAATTATTTATGGTCGCAAAATCGGTGGACATTTAGCAACTAAAACGCGACCTATCCTAGTGTGGTCACAAAAAAATGGCAACAATACAGAGGGGTCGCATATTAATCTCTTTGTAAGAGACCAATTAGCAACCATTAGCAAATAATGTAGTTTTTCAGATAAATCATTGTTAGTCGCAATATATTTGGATATTTAGCAACTAAAAAGCGATCTAAGATATTATAGTTGCAAAAATTTGGTAAATTTATGCAACTATTTAGGGACTAATAATAAAAGATATGTAGAAGTTACATTTCAGTTTGCATATTTTCGTATACGTTTTAAATTAGATTTCTTATTTTAACCTACCTTGTACCTACTATTTGCAACTAAATAAAATCACTTGCAAATTAATAGATTTTTTTTTTTTTAAACCGTAGATCAAGTTGTTGGTCTAGTAATTTCTGTCTTCTTTAGCAAAATGCGTATAGTGCTTATAATTTAAATATAACAAATGTGAAATTTAGCAGGAATCATAAAATTAAGACCCAAAACATATTCAACACACCAAAAATCTCCATTAATTAATCACTCATATCAACATATTGACATTGCCACAAATCAAGCTAAGTATACAATCGAACCGATATATCCTTAACTTCATGATTTTCTTTCGTACATTTCATTTACAGCATTTTCGTGAACGGGTGTATTATTATTTAATACACTATTTAATAATTAATATAGAATCACAAGTTAATACACACAAGTTCTTATGAAAAAAAAATAGAAATCTATTTGATAAATTAGATGTTTACATAGATAAATAACATGACAGGAGAAAAAGTATATGTTTCGCAGGTAAGTGATAAATTAGACGGCCACATAAAAAAATAACATTTAACAGAAAAAACCACTAGTTGCGTAGTAATTAAAATTGTCTAGATTCCATTTTTAGTCCAATCACTGTAATTATTTTATTTTATGGATTTAGTGATAAATCTAAATTGAGAGTACTCACTACGCAATAACCGTCTTGGGGATTAGTACAACCGAATAAAACTCGATTGTATCAAAAGATCGAGCTATCCTATAGGGAGAACTAGTCAATCAATCTCATAGGAGGACCGATTGATCTCGGTTTAACATTCTTGGTTCTTAAGGGAAGTTCTTGGTTTAACATTCGGTTTTATTATTTTATACAAAGAATCAAGTATGCAGTTCAAAAAATAAATGGGAAAGATTTCTCAGATACTACGATGTTCGATCGATGGCTCGTGGAAGCTTTTGACCCCACTTTAGGCTTAAGATGGATATATGCCTACAGGGAAAATCTCATAATGTGTTCTTAGGAGAAAAAATGCCAATGAAGAAGTTCCTCATCTCGTCACTCGAATATCCTCTAAAGAAGGATAGATTATCAAGCTTTTGAGACAGATTGGGCATAACTAGTTTTAATGGTATAATCTCTTAAAGAGTGAAGTGTTTTCTCCAATTTGCTTTGTGATATTGTTTTGTTTCGTACTACTTTTTCTAACTTCTCGTTTTTCCTTTATCTCCTGTAAGTCTGTAACTTTAGTCTAAAGGCTAACTATTTAGCATGAAGCTTTAGTATCTTATTTTTGGAGATCTTTTTTTTTTTTGTGAACTCTTTATCTAGGACCAATTGCTAAAATACTCATCCAACTGAAAAGTATTGCTGAGATACTTTTCACCAAAAAAAACCATTTCTTTTGTATTTTTTTTAAAGTTGAAAATGTTTAAAAGACTAAACTATTCATGCCTTTTTAATTTTATTACGATTATACCAAAGATCCATCGGATAAAACCAATAAATTCTGGTCACCCAATTCCAAATAGGGTCGGACATTAAAATAATCTTTAAAATTGGGCTTTACTCCCTTCTCCTTCCTCCTTCTTCCAGCTTCGCTTCCATTACTCTTCCGCAAAACCGAAACCGAAATCAAAACATAACTTTCTCCCTTTCTCCATGAAACTGATTTCTCAAACACAAGTGAAAACTGAATTTCTCTCTTCTTATTTGAGATTATGTCTTCTTCTTCTTCGTGATTCCTCACAAAATTTTCACTCATTTTCAAGTCTCTTTCTACCAAACGCTCTACTTGCTCCGCAGCTTCTGCCTCCGACGACTCTTCTTATTCTTCTCCTCCGATGAAAAAAGCTAAAAACTGTTGGACTTTGTTCTCTCAATGTAGTTAAGGATCGGACAACACAGATTTTACTCTGTTTTTACAAGTCTTTGAATTGTGTAACACTCAATCTCTCTCAATTGATGTGATGCAATCGATCTCTTATAATAAAAACCACACGTTTTATATTGATGTACAAAGAGTATTTATATACTTACATGACACACTTTGACTAAGGACATGTCTCTAGAAGACGTCCCAATGTGGAGAGACACATACATTTATAATTGTTTTGCGGTTAACAATTCTATTCGTATCTTTTCGATGATACAAATAGTTTATACATAAATCAGTTATTTAACTATATAATATACGACTCTTCTAAGTTAATAAAATAAGATGAAGACTTGATCACATCCAACACTCCTCCTTGATCATGGCTTCATCGTTACGTCTCGTTTTTCTCGTAGAACTTTGAACCTGGATTGTATTCAGAGGCTTCGCTTGAATGTCTAGAATCGACCTTTGTCTTTGTTTGAGACTCTTCCGTGATCTTCTGTCATGTTTCCTCCATGATCTTTCGTCACGTCTCCTCCGTAATCTTCCTTCATCACAATTTTGTGTGCGTGATTCTTCACGTCTTCTTAGGTTGTCTCTCCAACCGGATTCTGCTTCATTTCTCTTCTAGGTAAGCACTTTCTTCTTTGCTTGCTGTCTTCTTTGATCACCAGCTTGTGTGCGTGATTTTTCACGTCTTCTTCGGTTGTTTCTCCAACCGGCTTCTCCTTCCTTTCATTTTTCGCACTCATTTCCGAAACACATCCGTTCTTTACACCTTTAGGCAAGCTAACATCCTTGTGTTGCTTTCTCCAACAATCATTTTCATTATGATTATCACACTTACAAATGCCACACCATTTCTTGGCCTTCTTTTGACACTTGTCTTCATATTTGTTTCGTCCTTTTGAAACAAACCTTTCTCCATAGAACGCTCCTTTCGTTGATGGTTCTTCTCAGACTTCTACACGCTTTTCATGCGCTTTTAGAGTTCTCCTGGACTCTAATACTTTCAATGAAGTCAAACTCTTATTTGCTTCAAAACAGCTACTATGTTGTCACCTCTCTGTGAGAGATATGAAAAGTTTTTTGGACAATTCGATAATCCATCTTCTCTCCACCATGGACTCTTAATCGATTTCTCAAATCAATTAGGTCTCCCGTGAAAACCTCTCTGTTTTCACCTTCTCTTTGTTGCGACATTGTTGTTGTCATCTACTTTTGTTTTTCTCTTGGGCCTTCTTCTTTGTCTCCACCTTAGGCACCGTCACAGTTATAACACCGTTCTCCATGGAAGCTTTTGCGGAATCTAAATCTGATAAAAAAAACCTTCTTCGTCTTAATGTTCAATATCCTTCTTCCTTGAGGATCATTGATGAGACATCTATTGTCTTCAAATAAGACTCTGTATCCATTTGATACCATTTGAGAAACACTCAATAGGTTTCTCGCTAAACCCGGCACTAGAAACACCTCTTTGATGATCTTCTCTCCTTGGCTTGTCATCACTTGGATGTTTCTTTTTTCCGCCGTAAAAATCTTTTCTTCTTCATCGATTCAATAATTTTCTAAGTCAATCATCTTCCCTTCTTCTGATTCACGAATTGTCGGAAGCCCACCGATTACTTTGACTTTCTTCATCTCCATTAGATATCTATTTGATTACTTTGACCTTCTCTATGTCTCTGGATATCTCCATGTCTCTAGATATCTCCACCTTCACCGGAAATTCAACACCATCTCCGTCTCCCTTCGTACCACACTAACTTTGGTTTCTCCATCGTTCCTTAGTCTCTCCGGCAGAATCTTCACTTCGATTTCATCTGAATCTATGTTTGCTGCATCATCATCATCTATTGCTGCTTTCGCTAAAAAATCCTCAAGCGTCATTATTACGTCTTCCTGTGCTTTCTCTTTCATCATGATCGTGTTTTGTTCTCTTTCCAAACATCGTCCACATCGTCCACACTCTTATCGTTGTTAACGTTGTTCCGATCTCCGATACTCCGATCAACATCAATCGTCATCTCTAACGGCATCAAATCAGATGCAAAAGTGTAATCGTTGCCTCCGCCGTAAGCGAAACTTATTCTCGAGTGATCGGCATGAAGATTTGTTCTAAGATGGTGGGATGATCTTTTCCAATTTTCTGACAACTTCGATTTCAACTTCTCTCTTTCTGCTTGAATTGGCCCTCAGATCAATATGGCTCTGATACTATGTTGGACTTTGTTTTCTCAATGTCGTTAAGGATCGGACAACACAGATTTTACTCTGTTTTTGCAAGTCTTTGAAGTTTCTTGTGTAACACTCAATCTCTCTCGATTGATGTGATGCAATCAATCTATTATAATGAAAACCACACGTTTTATATTGATGTACATAAAGTATTTATATACTTACATGACACACTTCGACTAAGGACACGTCACTAGAAGGCGTCCCAATGTGGAGAGACACATACATTTATAATTGTTTTGCGGTTAACAATTCTATTCGTATATTTTTGATGATACGAATAGTTTATACATAAATCAGTTACTTAACTATATAATATACGACTCTTCTAAGTTAATAAAATAAGATGAAGACTTGATCACATCCAACAAAAACAACCTCCACTATTCCCCGCAGCACCCTAACGCCGCTGACAAGGTTGGCTTTCCTACGGAGAAAGATCCAACTCCCGCCGCTGAAAATCTCTCTCGAAAGAAAGCTACACTGCCGCAACCTACTAAGAAGCTCGTAATCAAGCTCAATAAAGGTTTCGCTCGATTTCGATTTCTCATATTCGATTTTTATCATAATCTTAGGATTTCTAATCGTACGATGTTTTCTCAGAAATCTTTGGTTCTTTGTTAGTTTAGTATGTAATTGACGCTCTGGATTGATTGGAAATGACTCTCGCTACGATTAGGGTTATTAAGTTTAGGGTTTTCATTAGGCTTGCGATTGATAGAAATTTTGTGTGGGGTTTTGCTGTAAAATTACAGTGGAGAACAGAGTGTGAAAATCTGAGATTATACAATTTGGTTTATCTGATTTGAGCTTTGGAATTGCTTAGTAATCATCTCTGTAAACAGTGGCTTAAATCGAGTTCCAGTATGGGATTTTCAGAAATTTGATGTGATCATTGCTTTGGTGTTTCGATGTGATTCAACTTTGGTTTTGTATCGTTCCTCATTTGGTGAGTTTTGTAATTGGTAGCTCACAGTCTAGAGCAGATCTATTGGCGCTTGGCTTGGCTGTCACCAATTTATTGACCGGTTTAGTTTGGTTGTCGATCCGACCTAAGTCCATTACACCTGTAAGATTTCTTTTT
The DNA here is from genome assembly GCA_026770425.1 of Boechera divaricarpa. Lineage (NCBI taxonomy): Eukaryota > Viridiplantae > Streptophyta > Magnoliopsida > Brassicales > Brassicaceae > Boechera > Boechera divaricarpa. The sequence continues at coordinate 3,239,888 of CM049186.1, read as the reverse complement.
TTTCCCCTCAATAACCATGTTTATGTATTGAGATTTTTTAAGGATTCGACAAGCAATGTGATTCTTGATTTTGTTTGATTTCAGGTACAACCTGAAGGTGTGGAATGCAAAGTTGTAGAATCTGATCTTCCCATCGATAGTGTCCGAATTACTATGGCAATGCTCTGTTTCATATGTCTTATTACAATTGCATCCAAGATGACTGTTCTGTAACAATTTTAAATCGAAAATTTTCGACTTTTGATATGAGTTCCTTTGTCTATAGTCAATATATTTGTGATGTTTTCATTGGCTAGTCAATATGCTTGTGATGTGTTTTTTAGGTGATCCATATGTTTCTATTTTATTGTGGCCGTTTTCAGAACATTTTTATGTCTTTCAGTTGTTGGATTTGTGAACTTTGGAAACTCTTTCTATTTATGATGTATTTACATATTTTTTTTGACGCTATATTACTAGGTACAAATACATACAACTATAACCGTAGGAGTATAACTAAAATTGTTTTTTAAAAGATAAAATAATTTTAAAATATCAGTAAACTAAAAATAAATAAAAATTATTAAACAAAAAATTTTTAAAAAATTATATAAAATATTAAGGTTTAAGTAGTTGTATCTTATATAAACTATTAAGGTTTACAGTAGTATCCACTTATACATAGTTGTATCTTTGTTGTTTTAAGGTTTAACTAGTTGTATCAGTAGTTTTATGCATTTTTTCTAGTTGTACAGATTACAATAAGTAATAAAATTAAAGTTAGTAAACTTTCATAGAATTGTTTTTGTCAAATTACAAATTTTCTATGACTCACACCCTAATGGCCTAAGTATTTAAAAATACCCTTATATATCTAAAATATTTTAAGATCACGAAAAAACATTTTCAATTTTTTTGTAATAAATTAGATATAATAATTACATCTATAATAGTAGTTTTATTAACCTTATATATCAGTATGAGTGTAATATACCTTTAAAAATAATCATATTAGTGTAATATATCTTTGTAATAGTTGTATTAGTAATACCCATTTGTATTTTAATATATAGTTGTATCAGTAATATCTAGTTATATGGGTAATAGATAGTTGTATCACTTAACCTTAGACAAACAAGTGATAATAGAGTGTTTTCATAACAAAATACAAACAGATTAAACCAACACATTAATTATAACGTATAAGTGACCTCCTCACTCACGTCAAAAGCGCTTGATGAACATCTTCTCTTAAAATTCATAATAGGAGTGGACAAAATTACCGAACCGAATGATAATTTACCGAACGGAATCGAACGGTAATTTACCGAACTAAACCAAAATATATAATAACCCAATCAGACATATTTTTAAATTAGTTTGATATTTGGTTCGTTCGTTATATCTACCGAAACCCGATTGTTTAATCGGTAAACTAAAATTAAAATTAAAAATATAGTTTTGGATTTTTAATTTTAGTTTATTTAAAACCAATAAATATGAAAATTTATTTTGTGGAAAAAAAATCTGGAATTTTATTAAATTTTTTTTTTACAGATTTGTTTTGTTTTAGGATTCATAATAATGTTTTTATAATTTTTAATACTTTACGACGTTGATTTTATAGTTATGTTAAGTAAAAATATAATTGCATAATTAACTTAAATTATGTTAAAAAAAATTAAGAAAATAATCAAATATTTATTTCATAATCTGAATAACCCTAAATAATCAAATAACTCAAAAACAAAAAATATTCATAACAAGAATAACTGAATAACCTGAAATAACCGAATAACTCAAAATAACCAGAAATTAAATTAATTTCATTTGGAATTTGTTAGAAAATTCCGAACCAAACCATTTTACCGAATGGCCACTCCTAATCCATACTACTTCATCTCTCTTCCTTAAATAATATCACCATAATCAAAATGTATGATAGTCAATTTCTTAATAATACTAGTTCCATCAGTTGTACATACTCTTAATAATATCAGCTGTATCAGTAGTACCTATAAAATAAGTACTACACAATATCGAGCTATGAATCACCGGATCTGTAACTAACCCATAACAATATACCGCACATTACCTTAAACAAGGTTCAATCAACTGAAACGAGCTTCACTCACGCTTCGAATCCAACCTGAGCTCAAATCTTTCTCACTCTCTCCAAACGCATAACCACCTTCAAACGCGGCTCCAATGGCGGAATCTCAGCTCTTTCTCCCTCGTTCTCTAGCTCTAATGGCGGACAGAAGCTTGATGGTGGAGAGAAGCTCGATTTTTTTTCCGCTTCGCTTCTCTGTTTTGGGATTTTTTTTCAATTGCCGTACGTGTTAGTTAAAGAAGATGAAGGATGTGGTTGAGATGTGGGTCCTATTTTTTGTGTTTTATTTAATTTTAACATATGTTTTATTACATTTAATTAGAAGGGAGAAAGGTAGTTTTAGGATTGAAAGTTTGAGAAGATGATGGGTCCACATGAGAGTATTTGAGAGATGATAGAGTATATTAGCAATGAGTTTTAATGAAGTGAGTATATTAGCAATTGGTCCTCTTTATCTACCAGATTGGGTTACTTATGAGTGGTTCTTTAATTAATTTCTGATGAGAAAAAAAAAATGGGCATAAGTATGCCCAAATTTTGTTTTTATTTAAAAGGAATATGACAAGTGTGTTCTCCATACTTTTTTTAGGCTGTCAATAATCATCAAATTGCGAATAATTATACATTCTAATAAGGAGAGATACAAATAATAATAGAGGTCGATTTAGCAAAACAACAACAAATCAACCAAAAAGTGGTCGTCTAGTTAAGCTGGAGGATTTAGAATTGTACAAATTTTCTCTAGAAATTTATATTAGAAATTGAGTTTTTCTATCTACGAAACCTACTATTTATTTCATCTTAAGCAAATGTAAACTTTATAAACAGAAACAAAATTCGGTGTTTTATAGATTTCAAAGACTAATCTGAATTTCTAAATTAAATTCCCTCAATCATAAAAACAAAACAAACTAAATTTAATATCTGTGTCCCTATTGGTACAAGGAATATTACCAAAATTATCATAGCATGTATGCATCTTTTTTTTTTTTGTATAAATGTTAAATTTATTCGTAACAAAAAAAATAAACGTTTTTACAATAAATGCATCTTACAATAGATCCCAACTCTATTTAGGTAACAAAGAGTAGTCTCGTTAAAATCCAAAGTTAGAAAACCCAATTTGGAACAAAACTAACTTTGAGAAAAAAGACTACTAACTGTTTGTTAAGAGTTGGAGAAATGAACAACAATTAATCATAAAGCAAACTCGTCTTTGAAGAAGAACCTGAATGACGCCTAAGAGACGTATAATGGCTGATTAAATTGATCCTCGATTGGTGATCTATATGGAAAAGCAGTCCTTGTAGCATGTTTCTCTTGCTCATATGGTAGAAATCCGATTCCGTGCACCGTTTTCAATCGTGAGAAAGAGCTTTTGAGCTGATGAGGGAGGCTTGCCATGACGTCTTGCATTCCTTTCCCACCAAACATGGTAAATCGATGAGTGAAAAGCATAACGAGCGAGAAACCTTGGTACAAAGGATGATATAGATCTAAGATTGTCGCTGATCGAGTTCCACTCATTCGTAAAAGAATTCCCTAGCAAGTTTCGAGATAGAGCAGCCCAAATCGGCATTTGTATATCGGCATTCGAAGAACAAATGGTCTCGTGTTTCCTCGCACATTCCACAGAAAAGACATGTAGAATTATAATTTGCTTGCCATTGCTTAATTTTATTTCCCGTCGTTAAACGGTTGACAAAAGTTAGTCAAACCTGAAAAGAGAATTTTGGTATAGAATGTGGGAACCAAACGTTTACATACCAATTGTTACGAGGCTTGTTTGTTCGGACAAGCTGATGGGTATGCTTGGTGGAGAAAGAATCACGATAATTATCATGAGATCGACGCCAAGTATGAGTATCCTTTCCCAGTGGAAGAGGATGAGCTAGAAGCTTATGGATTTCGTCCTCCAAAAGGTTGAGAGATGGACAGCGGTGATTTCTTATGCGCCGAGAACTCTATCATGCAATTTTCAGCAAGGCCGAAATCAATTATGCCTCTTAGACCAGTTAAATCGATAATTCTTTCTAATGGAGACCATGTGTCATACCAAAATGAAGTTGTATGACCAATACCAATTTTCACCATATGCAAATTCTTAGCCAAATCTCTATATTTCAAGAGTGTATGCCACATCTAAGACCTTGTTGTTGTATTCGATTTAATGTCAATTTTGTGTGCATGTGTGCATATGTGCATCTTATCTGTGCAAAGGTTAATTCTCAAATGTTTGTGTGATCTCCGAGTTATCGCATGTCGTATCATGCTGTCATGTTGCTAGCAAAACATGGCGCCCACAACTCGCATGAAAAGTATGTAACATTCCAAGCTTTGAGAAGTGCATTCAAATAAAATACTTTTCTGCCGACAAAAAATAAATAAAAATAAGATACTTTTCTATAAAAACCAATAGCCACATCGTATTATTAGTATTGTCTCTTTTTTTTTTTTTTTTTGGGTGTATGGTTAGATTACTTGTATTGTTTTTTTCCACAAACCATCATGTTCAAAGTTCAAACATAGTTCTAGGTTTTTACATTTTACCCTTATAATTCCAAACATAGTTCTAAGAAGAGCAATTATTTATTCATAAAAGATACCGTGCTAAAAGATCCACCATGATACTGCGATGAACTCAATAAATATGTTCCAAATGTTTGATTCGTTAAATTCTCTATAAAGTATTTATTTATAATTCTTTTATAAAAATTGAATTCCACTGTTCCATTGCAATCTACATATAGAACAAATACAGCGACATAATAAAAATTTATACTCTTTTCGTTTCACGATAAATGTCTTTTTGATACTTTTGACACAACTTAAAAAAAATATATTAAGATTTTTATAATACCCTTCAGAAACAAAGTGACTTTTGGTTTCTATAATTGATTTAGATTTGAGGTTAAATTAGGTATAATATATCAAAAGTTACATTGAAAATCTAAAACGATTTTGAAACAAAAAATTAATCTTACAACGATATTTAATTTAAAACGGACGTAATAGTATGTTTCTGTAAATTTACATTTTTTTGAAAACCATTTTAGAGTTATAACTCTCCATTGTCTTAAGTAAAATTTTATAAGAACTTAATCGTTTTTTGTATAAAATATTTATGTGTTCAAATTAAACTAAGAGAGAGGGAGATGATCAAGCCTGAGCCAAATACAATTTCGTGGGACTATATGCACTTATTAAAAACTTATATGGTATTTAATGTAATATATATGAAACTCAATCTAAAGGAACGGGATTGAAGAGTAAGGACATGACACGATCAACTGTTTTGGCTTTTTCGGGATAGCCGTGGCCATCGCCATATTGATACATGCATTGTGACATGCGTGCCAAATTCATTACAGTTTCCATAAAATCATGGAGTAGCGAAGAGCTATGAGCCATTTTCTCGTAATTCATTTCATCCCACAAGTCCTGGATCATTTGCTGCACATGCGAATTCGCCTTCTCCTCTGAAGCTCCGGTCTCATTCATGTAACCTTGGATGGATTTAAGGACGTCTCCTCTCGCCAACTCATCCTATAACAAGCCATATTTTAGTGCTATATACAGTTTCAGTTCACTTTATATTTACATGCGATTCTTAAGAAGGAGAGTGGAACTTGTGACCCTATTTTTTGATAAAGCAGTAAAAATTTTATTGGTGGATATATGGCATGAAAGGTTGAATGATTGCTACGAACGGTGAAAATCAGTTTAAATAGTAAAACTAGTTATAATGATAGAATTTATAAAAGAGTTTATTATAAGAAATGCCATCAAAAAACTAGTTTCTTTCACAAAATGTCACAAGCGCTCAAACTTTCGAAATATGCCATAAATATTACTGTAACAGCTAGAAGAAAATACACAAATGCCCTGTTTCTTTTTGCCTACCTTTCTAGTTCTCTTTCTTCTTCATTTTTCCTCTCTCGCTCTTTTTTTTCTCTCTTTTTCTTTCTTTCTCTTTCCTTCCTTTTCTGGTTTTTCTTCTCCATTTTTTTCTCTCATTTTCCCTTCTTCATCTTCTTTTTCCCTTTTTTCTCGATTTTTCTCCCATCTCTCATTCATCTTTCTCATCTTCTCTCAATTTGGTTTAGATTAGTGAATGAAACTCTAGCAGAAGAAGATCGATGAGGTAGATCTGCCACCAAATTCAAGCTGCTCTCTTCCACCGTCACCGCCACTGCCATCACCGCCACATAGTGTAATATATGTCCACCGTTTGCTATATATGTGGACAAATTGCCATTTATGTCCACTGATTACAATATATGTCCACTGCATGCGATAGATGTCCACATAATGATATATATGTCCACCAAATGATATATTTTTGTCCATCAATTGCCATTTATGTCCACTGATTACAATATATGTCCACTGCATGCAATAGATGTCCACATAATGATATATATGTCCACCAAATGATATATTTTTGTCCACCAATTGCCATTTATGTCCACAAATTGCAATATATGTCCACAGATTGCAATATATATCCATTGCATGTGATAGATGTCCACAAAACGATATATATGTCCATAGAATGATATACCTTTGTCCACCAATTGTAAATTCTCTGGAACAACAGTTTTCTATCTCTCTTCTTCTTCTTCTTCGTACGCTCTTGAGAGAGAGATAGAGAGAGATAAAAACTAATTTTTGTGCCACTAATCGTCAATTTCTGGAACAAAACCAGATCTCTCTCTCCCTCTTGTTCGTCTTCATATGACCTTTAGAGAGAAAGAGAGAGTGAGAGAGGGAGAAATCGAGAGAGAGATCGAGATAGAGAGAGGAAATGAGAGAGATATAGATAGAGAAGAAATGAGAGAGAAAAGAGAGAGAAGATAGAGAGAGAGTGAGTGAGAGAGCGGAGAGATAAAAAATGAAGAAGAAAGAAACAAAGAGAAAAAAAGAGGAGAAGAATAAATTGTGGGTATTTTGGTCATTTATTCCATTCGCTACCGTCCCATTATGGCATATTTCGAAGATTGTTTGGTTTGTGGCATTTTTGTTAATTTTTTTTTAAAAAGTGGCATTCTTGGTAAAACTCCCTTTATAAAATACGTTAGAAACAAAAAAATAAAAATAAAGACTTAAAAATAATCGATTTAATTAAAAAAATTCAATAGTTTCTTGAAAAGAAAATGCAATTGTCCGTTTTAAAAAGGGATAATTATAAACTAGTCATTTCGATTACCCTTTCCATCAATTAGTCCAATTAGTTATCGATAAATATCAACCGTATGCCTCTAACTACTTGAAAGAAAGTATTTTACCGGAGAGGTTACAAGGTCGTTGGCTAGACAGAACACGGAGGCAGAGCATCGGACGACATTTTGTTGGTGTTGGGACAAAGTCTCCAAGACCTGTATAGAGAGTTGGTCGGATAATACGCAGTAGAAGTGAACAAATGCCAATGGGGCCGATACTGAAATCGTAGCATTGTACATGTACTCTTCCAGATTTGGTTTGTGCCCTTTTTCGTACTACTTCGCTTCTACTAAATGTGCTTTGCATACATCGTTCCACTACATTTAAGATAATTGAAAAATTAGTATTAGGTACAACATATGCTAGTATCCATAGTTTAAATTTTGTAAGAATTATTCATGGTTTAAAATAAGAAAATTATGTAAGAGGTTTCTATGCTTTAATAAATTTGTTAACCAGATGTATAATTATAAAAACTTACAAAAATATTTCAAGAGAAAAAATATATAGTTTATTCTATTTTTGTGTGTTTTAACATAACATCAAAAGATTTTACTCTTGTAAATAAATTAATTGTAAGAACAATGGATTGACCCAAAAAATGGGTTGAGATTGTGGGAGTCAAGTGGCACAATGGTGGTCACAGGTTCGAGGTTCGAATCCTATTCTCTACGGTGTTTATGAACTATTAAAAACCACTAGGCTGTTGACCAAAAAAAAAAAAAAGGTTGAGATTATATATATACTTACAGATTTTTTGAGGAAAGGAATCACGTTGATATTTGTTTTTCTGAGGATATCACATCCGATGCTATTGACTTCATTGTACAAAACAAGAAAACACAACCTCATGTACTCGGGGAGTTCATCAAGACGATTGACATCCCAACTGCAATTCAATCAGTATACTTAATTAATATTATAAAATAACAAGAAATTGAAGTAGAAAAGTAAAAATGTGGGGGTCTTTACTTTTCAAATGCGGCAGTGAAATGTTGAAGTTCTTCAAGAGTGCCATAGATATCGTAGATATCATCAACAGTTGTAATAAGTGCATTTACTTTAGTCATTGTTCGTCGAACGTATCCATATTGAGGTTCATGGATTTGTCCAATAGTCCAAAAATAATTCTCCACGATTCTATCTCTTGCAAAGTGTAGTTGATTACCTAAACCTGTCTCCCTCCACCAGCTTTACGCCATATATAAAGCAAGTGTAAAATAAAGAGGATTAAATATAATCTTATATACTTTATTATGTTAATGATTACTTTAAAGATGAATGATGTTTTGTGATATGAACATGTAACATAGTGAACCAAGCGCTAGTGGTATAGTACGTGGTTCTCACTTATGGAGGAGTTATAGGGCAATTCCTTTGATATGGAACCATGCTTCGGGCCCATTAAAAAATCCAGTGAATGAACTATTCAACGGCTATATTCATTATAAAGAGATTAGTTGGGTGGTAAAACTCGGATTAGCCATTGATTATATATAATGAGAAAAAGACATGTAACATAATTTGTAGTAATGTTGCTGTGTATCACCACCAAAGTTCACATTTGGTACAATGCATGTTGTTGACAAGAAAAAAAGAGTTGAGTTTCAAAGAATACAATACTATGTTAAAGTTCATTAATTTTCTTCTCAAACTAATTAATATTTCCTCTGTTTCATTTTAATGTTTAAGGTTCTTGCACATAGATTAAGAAATCATTTAATTTTATGATTTGATCTTAAAATATAATTTTTTTACCTACCTAACAATAACTTGACCAATGGAAAAAAAATAGAAAAATATGAAGAGTCAAATATAACAAAAAACAATAAATTTTAAATAAAAATGTGAAAACATCACTTAAAATGAAAAAAAAAAAAAAAAATCTAAAATTAACATCATTTAAAGTGAAACGGAAGGAGTAGCTAATAAGTTAATATATGGCTTACATACTTGATTATTTGATATTTAATGTAAATGTTCGAAATAGATGTAAGATATATATGTTTGCTGTATGACTTCTAAAAATTTAATATTACCTGGAAACGTATTTGAGTTCTTCTTGATGAACAGCTTGTACGATATTGAAATCAGTCTTGGCGAATTGAATTAGGACAAGGTTCTTGTTATGTCTCTTTCCATACGCATCTATGTACCATCTCGTGGCTAGCCTTCTCATTCGCCAATGGTAGGGCATATCTAGCGCTTGGACCACCATTTCCCGGGCGTTACAAGTTTCAAAAGTCTGAGTTGTTGTGTTGCAAAAGGTCTGATGATTTTTTGCAGTTTAGAATCCGATTTTGTCGAAAGATACGACGCTTCGTAAAGAGATATGAAACCATTCATATCACCACTCTCAAACTTCTTACAATTTTCCATGAAAACATCGAATATATCTGGAATAAAAACAAATCAGTTGTTATATAAAAGACCACTTTTCATAAAACAAAGATATAAAAATATATAAGAAATGATATTTTTGGGATGAGTATGATGATAATAACCTTCTGAAACATTGAAACCATGTTGTCTGAAAAGTCGGAATTCAAGTGCGGTGGCATGTAGGTCACATTCCGTGACGTTTGTTCTATCTTTCTTATAAGAAGATACTAAAATGTTTTCGATTTCCGCTTCAAAATGATATGAAACCCCGAGTTTATGTAGATCGTTAATGAACTCCAATTGGTCGAGATAAGTCTTCGTCTCATCATCGAGCATCTTTCTCACTTTTTCCTTCAACAAATCTCTCTTTCGCACGCTTTTATCTTTCTGAATTCAATGTATTCAATATAGAAGGCTATAAACATAGTCCTATGTACCACATCATTTATAGATCTATATTGTCTAGGGAATATGTACGTACCGCATATTGATTTTCGACTGAAAGGAGATGGTGATGGTCCCAAAGAGAAGGTTGATAGTTTGCAGAACGGCGATGAACTATGGGCGACTTATCACCACGTGGTGTCATTTTGGCCACTGTGGTGCATGCGGACGACTGAGGACGTTGAGGAGTCTTCGCATGGGCATTACTGTAAATCAAATCTGAACCTATCTGCAGTAGAGTGGCCATTGAATAATAGTATTACGTGATATATCATGGATTTTACCCGTTTTTAGCCATGATATAAGTCGTTTTATCGAGTCTTTCTAGTGCTTTTTCTATCATTTTAGAGTCTTTTCAGGTTTTAGCACGTTTGGGACGAAATTGGAGATTTTGGAGACATTTGGAGCCTTTTTGGAGCAAACTGAAGAAAGTACCCGTTTTGAAGCCTGAGTATCGATCGACACCATTCCGAGTATCGATCGACACCATCATAGTATCGATCGATATCGACGTAATCAACGCGCAGAAGAGATTTTCAAGGAAGCCCATAAAAAGCCCAATCATCCCCTTTTTTTACAAAAGAAGCCCAGCTCGTGTTTTTAGACCTATTTAAGTAGTTTTTAGTCATTAGGTCAAGGGAGGCTCCAGACTTTACTTTGGACTATTTTTGAGCCACCATTGAGATTTCAGAGCTTTTGTGAGGGAGACGGATCCAAGACTTTGTTCATCATAGAGAAGATCCCGAACCCTTGTTTTTATTCTTTTGTTATATTTAATTTCATGATTTATTCAGTTATGGTATTTGTTTCATCTATCATGTCTGAGTAGTCTTCTTTTAGGTTTAGGGTTTTCTCATATGGATTTCTCGATTTATGATGATTGATTTGTTAGAGTTCAAAATCTGAATAGTTCTTCACCATAGGTTGTTCTCAAAGCTATTTCTAACCTGATCACTTAGAACATAGAACTTAGATTAATCGATTAGGCACGACGGTGCAATTGAGTAATCGATAAAACCTAGGGTGAGCAATTGGATTATCTGCAAAGAGATTTGGTTTAATCGAATTGTGAACATATCAAACTTGAATTGATTGCTGGTTTACTGTGTAGGATTTGCAAAGAGATTTGGAATTCTAGATTTTAGACTTAGTTAGTTTTCACAACGACAGTTGGTTAACTATACTTTCGTGTTTGAGTTCAAGAACGGTGCTTAATTGAATTGAACCTTAATTGATTAATTGTTATCTATCGTTGATTTCCTGAGAATTTCCCTGAGCCTAGTTTCCTCCCATATAAATCAACCTAAGTTTAATCCAATCATTTGTTTTCTATTCAATCATTTGTTTGCTTAGCACAAATCTGCATCTTTCATCTATTGCGTGAGTTTTCTTGAGTTCTTGTGTTCGACCCCTAACTTTACTGCAGCAACTGCTTTAGTATCATTATAGAGTATTAATTTGAGCATATCAAATTTGGCGCCGTTGCCGGGGACTCTAAAAATTCACCATTAGAATTTTAGTTGTCGATTTTGTCTAAGTTCGTCGTCAGTATCGATCGATACTCCATTGGTATCGATCGACACTGAACGTCTGTTTTTAAATTTCGGTTACTTATTTTCTCGTCTTTTGATTTTCAGGTGTATGCATCAGCGAGCTACCAGGAGAACGAAGAACACACCACTGATCAATCTCTCCAACTCAGAGCTAGCAGAGCTTGAACGCACGAGTCGAACAAGGAAAAGAACTACAGTTGAGATGGATCTTCCACAAGGTTTGGTGCATGATGAGGAAGGTGGACAACTACCTCCTCCACAACAACCCCAAGCTGTTGCTGAACGGACACTTGGCGATTACAACCGACCGGATCAATTCTATGCAAATCGTGCAGCGATCCGTATTCCGACTTTCCAGAGGAATGACTTTGAGCTGAAGCCTGCTTACTTCGCTCTTGTTGGACAACACCCTTTCACCGGTCTTTCTCATGAGCACCCTATGGATCACATCGAGAAATTCGAGGACTTGGTCACTAGCATGAAGTACAATGGAGTGCCACAGGAATATCTCTTTTGTAAGCTCTTTCCATACTCTCTTGGTGGAGAGGCAGCTTACTGGCTGAAGCAGCTACCTCCCGGATCTCTCGCTACTTGGAACGAGACCAAGAACGCATTCCTGAACAATTTCTATGACGATGCGAGGTCGGAGGAACTCAGGAACAAGATATCTCAATTTTCTCAGGGTCCAACAGAAGCGCTCAAGGCTGCTTGGGTTCGATTCAGATCATATCAGAGAGACTGCCCTCATCACGGTTTCAGTCAAGTTCAGCTACTCGGGACCTTTTACAGAGGGATTGATTGGCGGTATCAGATGGCACTAGATTCTGCGAGCAACGGGAACTTCAACACTAGAGTTCCCACTGATGCTGTGAAGCTGATTGAGAACTTGGCGTCTAGCAATAGCACCAAGAATGCTGATTTTGAGCGGAAGAGGCTCGCTAGTGTTGCCGACGGTTCGCAGATTGCTGAGGTTCAGGCGAAACTGGACACGATGCACAACCTCTTAGTGGGAAAGACGCAGAAGGCTGTACATTTTGCTGAGGAGGTAGAGAACATTGAAGATGAGGCAGAGAATGTTAACTACATTGGTGGTTCTGGTTTTCAGGGTCAGAGATTTGGTTACGACAACAACCGAAGCTTCAACAACAATCAGCAAGGTGGTTACAAGTCTGGAGCTTACCAACCGCATTCTCCGAGATCTACAGAGAGTAAGACGGAGATCCTCTTGGAACAAATTCTGCAGGGACAAGAAAAGATGACTGGAGATTTTAATAGAAAGCTGGATAATTTATACACTGATCTGAATGGGAGAATCAACGCTCTCGAAATCCGTCAGAAGATGCTGGAAAATCAAATAGCTCAGACATCAGCAGCTGTCAAGGGAAAGATGGTTCAACCACGGCATGGACATGTCAATGCAATCACCTCGAGCGCTAGAGAAGAGGATTTTGAGCCTGAGATGAATGTGTTCGTATTCAGTGATCCTAGTATCGACCGATACCTTCCCGGTGTCGATCGACACTTCCCGAGACCTGCTGTAGATTCGAAGGTTGCTGAAGATGAAGATAAGAATTCTGACATTCTACGCGTATCGATCGACACCCCTACCTGTGTCGATCGACACCAACCTGCAGAGACGATACAAAACTCCAGTATCGATCGACACTCATCTGGTATCGGTCGATACCCTTCGCAAGCTGAATCAATAACTGAGAAAAGGACAGAGATGGTTGAGGAACGGGTATACAAACCAAAGCTCGAGGCATTGAATCTGTCGCAGAAGAAACTCGAGACTCAAATTGCTCAGACCGCAGCTGCTGTGAGAAGACAAGAGGGGTTTCTTCCAGGGAAGACTGAAGATCCAAGAGCTCACATCAACGTCATAAGTTTAAGAAGTGGAAAAGTGGCAAATTCAGGAGTTAAGCAGACTCCAATAGCTGAAAATCCCGTCGATCTTGCTGGAGATGACGAGTGGGATGCTGAAAATCCCAGGGTATCGATCAACACCATCCCGGTATCGATCGATATCGGAACAGTGCCCAAGGAGGATGTTGAACCTGTCAAAGAAAGGGTCTACAAGCCGAGGTTGCCCTATCCTATTATTCCCAAGCTGACAAGAGAGGAGTGGGAGGCTGCTAGAAGCAAGTTTTTATCAAAAAAAATGGTTGCAGGACCTCCCGTTGCTGATACACCACCACCGCTGAGACAGTTGACAAAGAGGGAAGACCCAGGGAAATTCTCAGTTCCATGCTCCATCTCTAGAGTAAACTTCAAGGAGTCTCTCGTTGACTCAGGGTCTAGTGTCAACGTCATGTCAAGGGCGATTGCAGAGAGATTGAAAGCTGATATGAAATCTCCTAACACGCTTCTCACATACGCGGATTCTTCTAGCTCACTCCCTTACGCTACAATTCTTGATTTACCTGTTAAAATAGGAGATTGTCTGATTCCTACTGATTTTCAGGTTGTGGAGATGAGCCAAGGATCCAAGGTGCCCTTGATTTTGGGAAGACCATTTATGGCTACTGTTGGCGCGATCATGGACACGCCTAATAAGAGAATCTCTTTCTCTTGCATTGACGGAGAAGTCTTCTACGATGCCATTCCTTCTGGAGGAGCACCCAGACATGTCTCGTGCATCACCATTGCCTCGGGCGAGACTCTGATGATCGATCTGCTCGATGAGTCTTATGATGAACCAAAAGTCGCAGATGTTTCAAATGAACCCCCCCCCCCAACACCCCAAGAAAGTTGTGGAGAAGACCAAGGCAACAAAGAGGAAGGCGACGAGCAAGAAGATCAACGGTGCTGCTAATTTCACTTTGATTCCTCAGAAGTGTGATGGAGATTCGATCGAATATAAGGTGAAGTGCAAGGGAACCTCGAAACCTTTCTCTAAGGTTAGAGTTCTCATTCCTCCGGAGATGAAAGAGAAAGAAGAGGATATGATGAGCAAAACTTTGAAGCTGCAGATGTCTGATTGTGGAGCTTATTTTGGAGTGAGTCCTCCACCTTGTCCTGACTGATATCTTAGCCAAAGTCAAGCTCGAGACATTAAACAAGCGCTTAGTGGGAGGCAACCCACTGGTAAGTCTATAAATATTAGTTTTTGTTTTTGTGTTTTGTTGTGTCTTGCGAATCAGGTCGGAAGAAGGATGGTCGTTTTTGTTCCGTATCGATCGACACCACCTTGGTATCGATCGACACCACCGCTCTATGGTAATACCTCTTGTTCTTGACCTATTTCGTTTTGTCCTTTGATTTCTTTCACCTTCTCTGGGCTTGATAAACACTGGGGACAGTGTTGTTTAAGTCTGGGGGAGGTAGTTACTGACATTGTGTTCATTTTTGTTTTGTAAAAAAAAAAAAAAAAAAAAATTTGTTTAATTGAGTCAAAACAACTTAGAGTTTTCTGTCTTTTGCTCGAATTTGTTGTTCTGATTTTACTTTTAAGTGACCACTGTTACAGGATTAGTTTCAGTTCGACTAATGAAAAATCCAAGGGATAACCAGCCAGCTAGAAATCACCGATGTCTCCAGCAAGGTTCTTCACAAGCTTTAGCCAAATTTTGCACTTCATCTACGCGGTTAGTGTTCTTAGAGCTTGATTCATCATACATATCTGGCTAAGGAACCCATCATGCTTGAAAATTGTGGTATATCTCTCCCGTGAAAATTGTTGGATACATATTTGCGTTAAAACAGGTAAAATCTATATAAAAGATGAAATGATTTCCGCCGAGTAGAGGGGTAGGAAAATTTCCTATGACCCCATTATTCTACTTGGATAAGGAATGATCACACAAAGGCCTGAAGTGAGGGGTAGGAAAATTTCCTATGACCCCATTATTCACCTAAGACTTTTGATACATTGAGAGGGTAAGAACCGGGGATTCGGTAGCAAACACTATCAATACTCGCGTTTCGGACCTTGATTTGTATATGCTGTTCAAATAAACCTGCGCTGTTGAAATCTAATGAGAACTGATTATGAAATAAGTATGGGGGAGATGAAGAATACCGGAAAGCAATAAATGTTGTTGAATAAATGGTTCCTTAGCTATGATATTGTATGGGCAAGAATCTAGAAAGTTCTTGAACACTGATTGCAGCGATGAAACTGGCGATGAGAGCTTGGATGAATATTGGTGTGAGAAAGTAAGTGAAATCTTGGGAAGTTGGGGTTCCTACGGAGAAGTACATGGTGGTTAGATTTGGAGCTGATCAGGCAGCAGTGGGCGCTTGGGAAAAAGATCATTACAGCGATTTCGGTAACAGGTCAGGATCTCTAAGGTTTTTCAAACCTCTCTCTCTAACTTAGTTTTCTGTTTTGCTTGAGGGCAAGCAAAAGGCTAAGTCTGGGGGAGTGATATATCATGGATTTTACCCGTTTTTAGCCATGATATAAGTCGTTTTATCGAGTCTTTCTAGTGCTTTTTCTATCATTTTAGAGTATTTTCAGGTTTTAGCACGTTTGGGACGAAATTGGAGATTTTGGAGATATTTGGAGCCTTTTTGGAGCAAACTGAAGAAAGTACCCGTTTTGAAGCCTGAGTATCGATCGACACCATTCCGAGTATCGATCGACACCATCATAGTATCGATCGATACCGACGTAATCAACGCGCAGAAGAGATTTTCAAGGAAGCCCATAAAAAGCCCAATCATCCCCTTTTTTTACAAAAGAAGCCCAGCTCGTGTTTTTAGACCTATTTAAGTAGTTTTTAGTCATTAGGTCAAGGGAGGCTCCAGACTTTACTTTGGACTATTTTTGAGCCACCATTGAGATTTCAGAGCTTTTGTGAGGGAGACGGATCCAAGACTTTGTTCATCATAGAGAAGATCCCGAACCCTTGTTTTTATTCTTTTGTTATATTTAATTTCATGATTTATTCAGTTATGGTATTTGTTTCATCTATCATGTCTGAGTAGTCTTCTTTTAGGTTTAGGGTTTTCTCATATGGATTTCTCTGATTTATGATGATTGATTTGTTAGAGTTCAAAATCTGAATAGTTCTTCACCATAGGTTGTTCTCAAAGCTATTTCTAACCTGATCACTTAGAACATAGAACTTAGATTAATCGATTAGGCACGACAGTGCAATTGAGTAATCTGATAAAACCTAGGGTGAGCAATTGGATTATCTGCAAAGAGATTTGGTTTAATCGAATTGTGAACATATCAAACTTGAATTGATTGCTGGTTTACTGTGTAGGATTTGCAAAGAGATTTGGAATTCTAGATTTTAGACTTAGTTAGTTTTCACAACGACAGTTGGTTAACTATACTTTCGTGTTTGAGTTCAAGAACGGTGCTTAATTGAATTGAACCTTAATTGATTAATTGTTATCTATCGTTGATTTCCTGAGAATTTCCCTGAGCCTAGTTTCCTCCCATATAAATCAACCTAAGTTTAATCCAATCATTTGTTTTCTATTCAATCATTTGTTTGCTTAGCACAAATCTGCATCTTTCATCTATTGCGTGAGTTTTCTTGAGTTCTTGTGTTCGACCCCTAACTTTACTGCAGCAACTGCTTTAGTATCATTATAGGGTATTAATTTGAGCATATCATTATGCTACTTACCTTTTCAGATGTGTGTGTGTATATATAGATATATCATTTTTTTTTATGAATAGTAGTATCATTAAAACCCAATGATCGAAAACCTGATTGGAACAAACCTATCTATTGGAAAAAAGAGTATTAACTATTCATTTGGAGTTGGAGTAGAAAGAAAAAGATCGAAATAGAGATACAATCGAGAATGCAAATAGATCATAGCGAGCCTCTCAATGTCAACTGACTAGAGTAGCAATCTTGGAACCGAGGGTCAAGTGTGGTGTTGATTGTTCTGATCCAATTCCTGATATCTTTGTCAATAGCTTTGAATAGTCTCCTAGCTGGCAATGACGGCATGTCATGTCTCCTTGCGTTGCGTTCCCACCAAATATGATACAACGTTGATTGAAAGATATATCGAAGAAGAAATCTTGTGAGATAAGACAACGTTGAACACTGATGTGTATATGCCCCAAGTTGTAGAGAACATTGCTCCAATATGACCACACGTGAAGCCCTTCCAAATGGTTGAGGTGTAAACACATTGAAAAAACAGATGATTCCGTGTTTCCTCGTGCAAGCGACATAAAAGACACGTAGAGTTATAACTTGAATTCCATGCCTTAATTTTATCATCCGTTGATAAGCGGTTGATAAAAGCAAGCCAGACCTGAAATTTTTTTTTGGAATAGAGTATTTGATATATCATGGTTTTTACCCGTTTTTAGCCATGATATAAGTTGTTTTATCGAGTCTTTCTAGTGTTTTTGTATCGTTCTGGAGTCTTTTCAGGTCTTAGCACGTTTGGGACGAAATTGGAGATTTTGGAACCATTTGGAGCCTTTTGGAGCAAACCGAAGAAAGTACCCGTTTTGAAGTCTGAGTATCGATCGACACCATCCCGGTATCGATCGATACCTACGTAACTGACGCGGAGATAGAGAGATATCCAAGGAAGAGAATTTTTACCATAAGAAGCCCAATACTTTCCCTTATTTACAAAGAGACCCAGCTCGTGTTTTTAGACCTATTTAAGTAAGTTTTTAGTCATTAGGTCAAGGGGCGGCAGACTTTACTTTTCACTATTATTCTTGAGCCACCATTGAGATTTAAGAGCTTTTGTGAGGGAGATGGATCCACGACTTTGTTCATCATAGAGAAGATCCCGAACCCTTGTTTTTATTCTTTTGTTTAATTTCATGATTTATTCAGTTATGTTATTTGTTTCATCTATCATGTCCGAGTAGTCTCATTTTAGGTTTAGGGTTTTCTCATATGGATTTCTCTGATTTATGATGATTGATTTGTTAGGGTTCATAACCTGAATAGTTCTTCACCATAGGTTGTTCTCAAAGCTATTTCTAGTCTGATCACCTAGAACATAGAACTTAGATTAATCGATTTGGCACGACAGTGCAATTGAGTAATCTGATAAAACCTAGGGTGAGCAATTCGATTATCTGCAAAGAGATTTGGTTTAATCGAATTGTGAACATATCAAACTTGAATTAATTGCTGGTTTAATATGAAGGATTCGCAAAGAGATTTGGAATTCTAGATTTTAGACTTAGTTAGTTTTCGCAATGACAGTTGGTTGACTATATTATCGTGTTTGAGTTCAAGAACGGCACTTAATTGAGTTGAACTTTAACTGATTAATTGTTATTTATCATTGATTTCCTGAGAGTTACCCTGAGCCTAATCCTTCCCTGAATTGAATTAAAACAATCATATTTCGATCACCTATTTTACTGTTTACATGCGATTTGCTTAGCTTAATCCTCACTAAGTTATTTATTGTGTGAATTTCTTGAGTTCTTGTGTTCGACCCTTGATATACTGCAGCAACTGCTTTAGTACTTTTAGGGTATTAATTTGAGCATATCAGTATTTGAATCAGATATTAACGTACCAGCTCGTACTCGCTTTCGTTGTTCGGATTAGTTATGTTGTGTGTTTTGTCGAAAAACATTCCCGATGCACATATGCCTTATATTGTCATAAATGAATGTCTGGCCCTTGCACCTCAGTTCGTGTTAGAAACTTCTGTATCTCGTCCTCTATTATGTTCTAAGCCGCAATATGGTGGTGTCTCTGTTGGCGAGTTATTGGTAAATCGCAAATCATCACATCACCTCCAATACCAAAGTCTATTGCACCCCTCGGACCTGTGTGATCTATCAACCTACCCATAGAAGACCAATCATCATACCAGAATCCGATTGAGTCACCGTTCCCCACCTTAACCTTATAAAAAACGTTTTGCCATATCACGGAATTTAAGGAGTTTATGCCACATCCAAGAGCCCTTCGTTGTAGACGGCTTGATCTCCAAATGTTTGTAGATTTTATAAAGTTTTTCCACATCCATTGCACCCATAAAGACGGTTGATGCGATAAGATTCGCCATAAAAGCTTCAAACAACAAACTTGATTTACTTCCGTGAGAGGTTTAATCCCAACACCGCCTTCTGAGAATGGAGAACATCAACCCATGATAGCTTTGCCTTATCCATATTCAGATCGGCTCCAAACCAAAGAAAAGCAGAGCAAAGCTTATTTATCTCATCAACACAACCCTTCGGTAAACGAAAGTAGCCATCCAAAAATTAATCAAAATCATTACCACTGACTTAAGAAGGAGAAGGCGACCAGCATAAGAGAGAAAACGGATTTTCCAAGATCGAAACTTTGATCAAATCTTCTCTATAAGAATAGAGTAATCGTGCTTCGTTATTCTTTTCGTCATTAGAGGAAGACCCAAATACCTTATAGGAAGATCTCCATGAGAAAAACAAAAAAAACCAGTGGTTACACAAAGAAAAATCCAATGTATAAATGTCTAAGGGAAGTTTAGAACCTCGAGGGTGTTCAACAAGAAGCTCCATTGAACTAAGTCAAAAGCTTTCGTTATGTCAATCTTTAGTGCGCATCCTAGTGCAATCGAGTCCTTGTGATAATCTTTAACGATTTCATAAACTATGAAGACATTCTCCATAAGAAACATTTCACTGACAAATGCTGATTCATTTAAAGAGATAATGCGAGGAAGCAATCTCTTTAAACGGTTTGCTAGGATCTTTGAAAAAACTTTATAAAAGATATTACAACAAGAAATAGGCCTATAATCCTTCATATCCAAAGCCTCTTCCTTCTTAGGAATCAGGGCTAGAATTAGTTCCCTTAGAAAGAAATCCTTTCTGAAGAACGATTAGACTGCAACAACAAAATCATTTCCAATTAAATCCCAAGCTGATTTGAAAAATACTGAGGTATTATCATCAGGACCTGGAGACTTGTTATTTGACATCTTAAAAAGAGTAGTATGAATTTCTTCTCGAGTTACCGCTGGAACTAGCATAGCATTATCTTCTTTTCTACACCTGAAATTCAGTAACTGACACAAATCATCTGTTTCCATACCCACATAACCTGAAGGTTGGTAATTAAGAAAGTCCTCAAAGAATCGAGAAGCTCTGGATATATATATAGATATATCATTTGCATGATATTATTATAGTGGTTGATTATATTTGGTCACATGCGTCTCAAGTAAAGGTTACTAACTATCCACACACTTTTAACATGGTGAACAATGTCAGATGTTCAAGTCGAAGATGAAGCCAATGACCGGTGATGTGCTGTTAATCCAAATTAAAAAAAAATGTTCTTTGAAATGGAAATGTATGTATAACTTTATTTTATAAACATTTACAATACCACCAACTAATTTATGTTGTTTTAGTGGTTGAAAAGTGATGTAACCAAAAAATTCGACGTAAAATTGCGTCGGATGAGTAAGGAAAGTCTCCACGCAAAATTCGTGTATAATAAAAGGATTTTAATTATAAAAAAAACCCTCAAGTATCGGCAAATCAATTTTAAAACCTTCAAGTAATTTATAAATGAAAAACCCCTTAACTAAGAGATTTTCATGAAAAAAATCTCTCATGTATTAGTGGGTCCATTAAAAACTTATTAATTAAAAACTCCTCAAGTATTTACAGATATATTTTAAACCCTGCAAGTAATGATATACTAACAAAAAAAACTCATATGTCTATAGTACCGTTAGACGCCAGAATAATTGCCATCAGATCAATATTCTTGTATTTTGATTTATTAAAAGACATACGTGTATATTTTTTAGATTTAAGACAATGTAGTGTTTGTTTTAAAATAGCATTAGAACGTGATGCAATTGATTGAGAATCTAAATCATAAATTAATATAACTTAAATATTGCATCCTACGCTACATAAAACAATGAAAATAAACAAATTATTTTATAATTTTAGAAATTAAATGCATCTAAAATAAAAGATAAGAACGAGAACGAATGATGGTTTCGATTTTACAATATTTTGGAATTTTTAAAATGATATTAAAGATTTTTAAAAAAATTATATTATTTTTGAACAAACACAGCATTGTTTTAAGTCTAAATAAAATACATCCATGTCGTTTTAACAAGCACCAACGCAAAGTATCAATTAAACGAGATATGTTTAAGCGGAATTATAAACGAAAGAGTTTTTTCACTGAAATTTTGTACTTCAGGATTTTTTTCACTAATAATTTAGTTAAGGGTTTTTAAATGGACAACTAATATTTGATGAGTTTTTTCATTAAAATTTCATACTTGAGGGCTTTTTTTATTTATAAATGAATTGAGAGTTTTAAAATGGATTGACCATTGAGTGTTTTTTCATTAAAATCCCTATAAAAAATCACACAAAATTGTCGCAATTATGCAACTAGAAAATCAATGCAAACTCGTGGAAAAAATTGTGGTACAACTTGTAAGAGGTATAGGACTAAGGAGGAAACAATTAACCATGTTCTTTTTGAGTGTCCGTCTTCATTTCAAACTTAGGTTTTATCACCGATCATTAATTATGTTACAAAATAGTTTTCCAATGGTCTCGATAGGTACAAATTTAGATTACCGATTATGGCGAATCCCAAAAGAATCAGATGAAAATCAAAATACTGATAGCTTTTCATGGATTTTATGGTTTATTTGGAAGACAAGGAATCATATGGTTTCAATACATTGTGGTACAACTTGTCAGAGGTGTGGGACGGAGGAGGAAACGATTAACCATGTTCTTTTTGAGTGTCCATATTCTTTTCAAACTAAGGTTTTGTCACCTATCTCGATGTTACAAAATAGTTTTCCAATGATCTCAATAGATACCAATGTAGATTATCTATTATGGCGAAGCCCATAAGAATCATATGAAAGTTAAATTACCAATAGCTTTCCATAGATTTTGTGGTTTTTTTGGAAGACAAAAAATCATATAGTTTCAAAGGGGTACAACCAGAACCTCTTGGTATTTTAAATCACCCTTTAAATGAACATTTTGCGTGGAAAGAAGTCCATGTTATCCCTATACAAACAAATTCGGGTGGAGAAATACTTAACTGCTCAAGTGTCAAATAGATGGATCGTGAAAGTTATCTGATCCTACTTCTGGTTTTGGCTGGGTATGTTTTCAGGGAGAAAACAAGAGTGTGTTGTGTTGTTAGGGGCTCGTTGCCAACGTTGAAGTTCGACACCTCTTCACTCAGAAAATGAAAGCGTTAATTTGGGTTATGAAGGCTATCCGCTCTTGGAGAGTAGATTGTCACGTTTAAGACAGATTGTACGGATCTAGTCTCCTTGGTATAGTCACATGATGAATGGTCAGCGTACTCCAATCTATTTGATGAGATTGGTATGTTTTGAGAAGATTTCCCTAATTTCCCTCTGTCTTTTATTTCACGCTCTTTAAATCTTAAGGTTGATTGTTTAGTCCGCTCCTTTAGAATTCGTCTTATCGATATTATTTATGTAAACTCTATTCCTCCAAATTGGACAACCAACGAAAGAGTCGATTTTTAATTTATTTGTTTGATTGAGAAAAAAAATTCACTAATTAACACAGCAATCAGCACTCGTGGATTAATATAACTAAGTAAAACTCGATCGCATCAAAAGATTAATCAACTTCTTATAAGAACTGATCGATCAATCTTACAAGGGTGTGATTGATTTCGACCTCTTGTAAAAATTTGCTTAGTTTCTCATCTGAGAAGTGGATGATATATCCAATAGTTGAATTGATATAACCAAGAAATATTATAATTAATCCAATAAGTGGACGATCAATCCAATAAGTGGACTGATCAATGATGCCTTCTCAGTAGAAACTTGTATGCCTCAGTTAGCAACTTGTTATAATGATCCGTCTTCACTAACACTGGCATGAAGGTTCATTGGTTTGACTGAACTCAAACCATCGCCAAATTAAGCCATAAATTTTCCTATGTTTTGTTCAAGTTTTAATTTGATCCAACGGTTGGCATCTTCTCATCGAATACCATATATAACTAGGATGTTTATGCATGATCTTTGTTCTTCAATTTGCTTGTTTGCATCCAAATGACTTTTTAAGAATATATATAACATGTGAAAACATGAAAGGAATGTAATGTACTCCAAACACATTTAGAAGGGTTTATTGGTTTATGGATTTTAACTAATTTAGAAATTCAAAACAAAATCATGTTTTATTGGTTCATTGATTTTAAAATTTTTGTTGAAATCATGTGTTATTCATTCATTGATTTCTAAATACTAGTTAAAATCATGTGTTATTTGTTTAGTGAATTAATGTTGGATTTCAAAATCAACATTAGATTTTAAATTGATTTGAAAGTGAAAAATATAAATATTCAAATCTGTGAGTAAACCATGTTATTTTAAAATCTATATGTCTGATTTCAAAATGAATAAGGATTTCTAAGGGGGTGTTATTGGTTTGTGTATTTAGATAGAGTTTTAAAGATTTAAATGTTATGAAGATTCTATTCTTATTCATTTAAGATTTTTTAAAACTCTATTAAAATTTGGTGTTATTAGATTATGTATTTGAAAAAATAATCTAAAATCTTTATAAATCTAGTGGTATTGGATTCATGATTTTATAAAGTCAATAAAAGTCTTGTGTTATTCAAATAACATGAAAGTAATTCATTTTGTCATTGAATTAAAATATTGTGTTATTGGTTTATTAATTCTAAATATTTTGCTTCACAAAATCTAATCATCCAAAGTATTGTACCTAGTGAAGGATTCTCAAAGTATTCTCTTAGGATTTTTTTTTTATGGAAGCATTTTACTGCTCTTGTCATTATCACCAAATTCGAACCTTCTATGTTCTCCTTTTCTCCAATATGAAGCCATCGTTTAAATGATAATCCTAAGAAGGCATCGCTTAAACATAAGAAGCCATCGTTTACAATATGAATGCTTAAACCATCGTTTCATTATTCTCTCTCTCACACTCATCAAAGACAGCAAATCAATTAATAAAAAATAAGAAACATCATACAGGAACTATTTCCCTAAGCAAAAGAAGATTCAAAAAAGCACTAATGGAAATTCTTTGCTAAAAAGCTCGTGTTCCTCAGAATTGACGTAGTAATTGAACAATTTTATAGAAGATGAAAAAATAATTTTGGAGTATTTCCATAAAAGTTTGAGATACTTTAGAAAAAAATGTCTTGATAACTCTATACTTTGGGAAATAATCTATAAAAGTTTGAGATATTTTGAGATACTCTTTTGTAATCTTTGAAAATATTGTATAGTATTTTGGAGATACTCTTTTGTAATCTTTTAAAATCTTTTAAGGGTGGTTAGCTAAAACAGCCTATATTTTTAAACTTTATTATTAAAACGACCTTAATATTTGGATATTACTCAAACGACTTAATTCAGTTTTTAATGGCCGTTTTGTCCTCAATTCGTTTGGTGACAAAAAACATTATTACGAAAATGCCATTAATGAATTTCTGCCACGTCAGCGTGCGAAAACTTAAGTCTACCATAGCTATGACGGTAGACTTAAGAGCTCAGACGGTAAACTCTACCAGAGAATGACGGTAGACTTTCTAATTTTTATGAAGTGGTAGACTTACTTGGACAAGTCTACCAGCTTTGACGGTAGACTTATATTGAACGAAACGATAGAGTTTACGCTGATAACTCTACCAAAGTTATGGTAGATTTACGCTGATAAGTCTACCATAGTTACAGTAGAGTTTAAGTAGAAGACATGGTAGACTTATGTTTTCATGTTACGGTAGATATTATTTTTTATGTTACGGTAGACTTATGTGTTGTTTAACGGTAGATTTTAAACCAGCGTTGACTTGTTGACTTTTCTTTGGTAGACTTTAGGTTTTCTGGTAGATTTAAGTAACTTCGACGGTAGATTTTGTAACCCGCGGTAGATTTATCTCGTTATTGATGGTAGACTTTATGGTCGGTTGGTTATGGTGACTTTAGCCTGACACGGTAGATTTATTTTGTTTGGTAGACTTTGTTCACATGGGAAAAGACTTAATTTGGTAGATTTCCGGAATTTTGGTAGACTTTATATTCCCGATGGGGTAGATTTTAATTTGTATTACGGTAGACTTGTATACCTCTCCATGGTGGTAGACTTTGTTCACATAGTGGAAGACTTAATTTGGTAGATTTCTGGAATTTTGATAGACTTTATATTCCCGAGGGGATAGATTTTAATTTGTATTACGGTAGACTTTTGATATTTTCAGTACTCTTCAGCTTTGAAATCCAAGATTTGCTTTCCTTACAACTCATGAATTTTGTTTGGTAGACTTTGTTCACATGGGAGAAGACTTTTTGTGTGTTTACTATCAAGTTGTGCATCAGTCTTAATTGTCTCTTACTTAATAGAGGACATAAGAGAAGACCCGCGGTTGTGATGGCTACAAGTGGGTGGATGGTGTTGCTACACTGAGTCAGTCAAAAAGAGAAAGTAGTGGAATCAATGGGAAGATTTCATTGCGAGAACTTATTGAGTGTTTACTAGAATTTTGTACCTTTAGTCTTGTATTTTTTCATTCAAAAAGTCATCAGTCATTACAGTTCCAGGACTGATGATGTTTAAGTCATGGGTAAACTGATCTTTCATCTTTGACCAGTATATAAAACCAATCCAAAGTATTTGTCTAAATAATTCTTTTAAGCCGTGGGCAAATGATGGTTTCAGTCTTGGTCTAAAGACTATATAAGCCATGGGTCCAAATATTGAAAAACTTTAAGCCTTGTATCTGTTTCCTTTTAACAAACCGTAAGAACAATTTGTGCTCTTTGTCAAGAGATTTCAAGCCGTGGGTATATAAAAGATCTAAGTTTTGAATCCCAATATCTCTAAAGACTAATGTTTTGAGCCGTGGGTACCATTTTCTTTCCACTAAAAAGAAACCAATCCAATCTTTTGTTTAAAATACTTTTAAGCCGTGGGTATCGGAATCTCAGTCTCTGTCTAAACACTGATGATGTTTAAGCCGTGTGTACTGTTTTCCCTACATCAAACTGAGTTGTCTTTCTCTAAAGACTGAAATAATAAACCAAACATGATCCATGTCTAGACATTACATAGCATAGAATAGAAATAGGTTTAATAACAAACATAACATAACAACGTCTACTTAAACAAACAAATAGACAAAGACGGCCACAACAATCACAGCAATACCAAGACCTAATATAAGCATCATATCATTGGCATTTCCTTCACGTTTTGTGGCAACAATTGCCTTAAGCTCATTGTGATTAGCATCAAGCTCATTGAACAATTTTTTGAGAAGACATATCTCGTGTCGATGAATTCTGACATTGCGCCACATCAATCGCGGATCAACAACCTCGTCATTGTCTCCAAGAGTGAAGTATCTCATCCGATCATGTAGGTCCGAAATTTCTTCCTTCATGTCACAGAACTCCTCCATCATTGCTTCATCCCACCATTTCCATATATGGCAACCTCCATCCTAATGAAAAAAATAATCACAAGTACACAATACTTACATAAAACTCTAACAAAGAACAACATAAAACTAAATTTTTCTTTTGCTTACATCGACCCTCTCGCAAGTATAGAATCTTCTACCCGGATTCGTTCCGGTGAATGAGGTTGTGATTAGTGTTTTTCCACCACAAAAACAGCGCGCGGGAATTCCGTACTCACCTTCACTTTGTGCCCTTGCCCTAGCCTGTCGATCTAGAACCTCAGGAATGAGGTTCTCAGTACTGCTATTACTGCTGTCGTCGCTCATCTTCGCTCAAAAAGAGAGACTTGTAAGTCTACCATTACACATACTGTTAACTCTACCATAACATAAAGTTAAGTCTACCATTACACATACCGTTAACACTACCACCACATACAATTAAGTCTACCATTACACATACTGTTAACTCTACTATAACATAAATTTATTTAGTCTACCATATTTGTAGCAGAAATCAGAGAGAGAGAGAGACAGAGAGAGACAGAAGAAGATGATGAAGATGAAGTCGAAGACGAAGATGAAGACGATGAAGATGAAGTCGAAGACGAAGATGACGAAGAAGACGAAGAAGACGAAGAAGACAAAGACAAAGAAGAAGAAGAAGACGAAGAAGACGATTGAGAAGACGAAGAAGAAGACGAAGATGAAGAAGACGAAGAAGACGAAGAAGAAGAAGAAGATCTACCGTTATGTAAGTCTACCGCTATTACATCTTTTAAGTCTACCGTTATGTTATATCCTAAGTCTACCGCTATTACATATTCTAAAGTCTACCGTATCGATCTTTTAAGTCTACCATTAGGTTATATCCTAAGTCTACCGCTATTACATATTCTAAAGTCTATCGTATCAATATATGTCAACTGTCTCGATATTAGCAACTCATGTCGCGACGACGAAGATAAATGGTTAACTTCATCTTCGTCCTCAATCTTTCCGATCAATGGTCTTTCGTGGCCGTCCTTAAGCGTCGGGTATCGTCGTCGACGTCAGCTTCGGTGTCGTCTTCCTCAACGGCAGCGTCGGCGATGCAATGGAGAAATCTCCAGAGCGTCGCCGACGGTTTCTGTTTTTTTTTTCTTAAAAAAAAAAAATTAAATTGAATGGCATTTTTGTAATAAAAAATCAAAGCATTGGTTTTAATGATTTTTTTCGAATCTTTTAGAAAGATAGGTTGGTCTAGTTATATCAAATATAATGAAGGTTGTTTTATGCAATTGTGATATGTCTGCATTTTATATGGTTTTAGCTTGCATTATTCATTCATTTAGCCTTGTTTAATAGCTTGTTCTTAGCATTTATCTCTAGTTTTGCACACTTAGAGTGTTTTGCATTAGGATTGCATGCATTTTGCATTTTGGACTTGTTTCAGGTGCATTCAAGGGATATTAGAGATGTTGAAGTCAAATGAAGAAAAAGGAGAGCTTAACTCGACCAGAAACTCGAAGGAGACTGACTCTATCACCCAGCTCGAGCAAGATGGTCGAGCTAGTGCATTCTGCACCAAAAACTGCACTTTGAGACTGACTCTAGCAAGCCTGATCGAGTCCATGATCGAGCTAGGCATAAAGATGCAATCTTGAAGTTTCTAAAGCCCAGCTCGACCTCCTCTGATCGAGCCCATGATCGAGCTGAAGATAAAAATCAAATCTTGAAGTTTTCGGACCCAGTGCGACCCCAGCGATCGAGCTCATGATCGAGTCTGGTGAATAAAAATGCAATCTTGATTTAAACCCAGCTCGACCACCCAGCTCGACCACCCATGGTCGAGCTGGACCTTAGCCGCACATTTTTACTATTTTGCCCATGACGTTTGTAGGGTTTTAAGACTTAGTATAAATACTCTCTAAGATGTTTAAGAGAAGAACTCGTTTTTAGGCAGAAATTAGGTTTTCTTAAGTGTTTTTCATCTGTTCTTGCTTTCTGGATCCTATATCTTTGATTCTACTGAGTATTTGTGTTTGAATCTTTCTATTCTATCTCTTCTCTTCCTTATCTTTCTACTTATGCAATTTATTTTGATTTCTGGGTTTGTGATTATGTTAGTCTTCATGGTGTCTGAGTAGTCATTAGGGTTCTTAAGGATGGGTTAGATTAGGTGTGGAATCTTAATCTTCTAGGTGGTTTAAGAGTAGATTGTTTGATTTCCCTTCTAAATCAGTGTTCTTAATGCTAATTTCTCTCTGATCAATTGAGATTAGAACTTAGGTGTTTTTCCGCCCAGAAGGTGTTTGATAAAATGCTTGACTGAACTGATGTTAGAGATTTGCATACCTAGCCTAAGGGATTAGTTGTCTAGGGTGTTTATTGACAATATTGAACTGAATCTTAATGCCTGCTAGGGTAGATTTCGCTAAGAGATTGGGTCTAGAACTGGTCTAGTTTGAGGTTACTTGTCACGAGAGTGGACTTAACTGGTTGTGATGTTTGATGTCTAGGGAATACCTTAATTGCGTCTGTTAAACCATCTAGGTAGATTAAGAGGATGCACCAAGTCAATTACCCCATCCTTAGGACCTGCTCCGTTCTTGATTGATTTTCGTGTTCTGTTTTTGTTCTGTTTCTATTCTGTTTATTGTCTCAGCTTTACTCTGTTTCTGTTCTGTTTTCATTCTGTTTTATGTTCTGTTTTAGTTTCTGTTATCGCTTTTGATTTCCTTTTGATAGTTTCTAGTTTCACCTTCTCACTGCTTGTTTGGCTTGACTTAGACTGTTTGATTGCATCCTTCTTGGTTAATATCGCACCCATTTGGATTGACACCTTTCTGTATTACAATGACATGTTAGTGCATTAAGGCATTTGACAGATAGCGAAAACGTAAAAATCTGCTATTTCAAATTGGCGCCGTTGCCATTTGGGTGTTGTTTGTTACAATTAGGATTTCAAATCGTTTTAGATCAAGTTCTTATTCGATCTACTCTGTTCCTGACTTAGTTTTTTCTTTCTGTCTCTTTGCATTTCAGGTACAATTTGACTCGATTTCACCAGCTCGACCACGCTAGATCGAGCTAGCCTAGCTCGACCACACCTGCTCGAGTCCGCCCATCGAGTTAGCTCCCCCTGCATGCAAACGAGATCAAAAGGCAGTCAGAACCTCCTTCGCTATCTCGACAATATTAACAAGCTACCACAACAGTTGAGAGAGCAGAGAGCACATCTCCGAGTAGATCACCAGGATCCACTAGTTATGGCTGACCATAATCCACTACCACAGCCTGAACATGTGCCTCATCAGAGAAGGCCGCGTCTGATTGGTGCGGGAGATGCTCCCAACACTCACACCAACAGACAAGGGATTGTACCTCCTATAGTCCAAAATAATAACTTTGAGATCAAGAGTGGCCTAATAGCTATGGTACAGAGCAACAAATTCCATGGGCTACCTATGGAAGACCCTCTTGATCATCTAGATGAGTTTGATAGGCTCTGCAGCCTTACCAAGATTAATGGAGTCAGTGAAGATGGTTTCAAGCTGCGACTCTTTCCATTCTCTCTTGGTGACAAAGCCCATCTCTGGGAGAAGAATCTACCTCATGGCTCTATTACTTCATGGGATGATTGCAAGCGCGCTTTCCTTGCCAAGTTCTTCTCCAATGCTCGCACCGCTCGCCTCAGGAACGAAATATCCGGATTTTCTCAGAAAGATGGGGAGAGCTTCTGTGAAAGCTGGGAACGATTCAAGGGCTACACCACTCAATGTCCTCATCATGGTTTCAGCAACGAGTCCCTACTAAGCACACTTTACAGAGGGGTTCTCCCAAAAGTCCGAATGCTTCTTGATACAGCCAGCAATGGTAATTTCCTCAACAAAGATGTTGATGATGGATGGGAGCTTGTAGAGAACCTTGCTCAATCAGATGGAAACTACACTGCGGAGTATGATAGAAGTGTCAGGAGTAATGTTGATTCAGAGGAGAGACATCGTAAAGAGATGAAGGCTATGAATGCCAAGTTAGATCAGATCCTACACCAGCAGAAGCATGTCCACTTTGCAAATGAAGAT
Organism: Boechera divaricarpa; assembly: GCA_026770425.1. Lineage (NCBI taxonomy): Eukaryota > Viridiplantae > Streptophyta > Magnoliopsida > Brassicales > Brassicaceae > Boechera > Boechera divaricarpa. The sequence goes on along the minus strand of CM049186.1, from coordinate 3,208,750 downwards.
ACGATTTTTCAGGTTCAAGATGGGGCGGATGACGGTCTAGAAGAGGTCAGCTATGTGCAGAATCAGGGGCAGTACAACAAAGGTTTCATCAATTACAAGAACAACCCGAATCTCTCTTACAGAAGCACCAATGTTGCTAACCCTCAGGATCAAGTCTACCCGCCTCAGCAACCACCACCTCAGTCCAAGCCTTTTGCTGCTTACAACCAGAATCAGAGTTTTGTTCCTAAGTAGCACTACCCAAACAGCTACTCGCAACAGGGAGTCATGGGTCCTCCACCTGGTTTCACATCTCACCAAGCTCAACCTTCTACCGCTCCAGATAATCAGATGACACAAATGTTGCAACAAATTCTACAAGGCCAAGCGGCTGGCGCAATGGAAACAGCTAAGAAGCTCGGTGAAATGAAAACGTAGATGGATTATACCTATAATGATCTCTCTAGCAAATTTGAGTCATTGAACTCCAGAATTAAGTACTTAGAGGGCAAAACTGCATATACTTCCTCCCCAGCACCTATTGGACAACTTCCAGGAAAAGCAATTCAGAACCCCAAGGAGTATTGCAATGCCATCTTTTCAATGGACTCAAGTCCCATTGCTGATCATGAAGCTGCATTTAGAGAAAATGAGACTTTGCGTTCTGGTTCAGATGCTAACACCAATGTAATCACCTTAAGGAGTGGAAAGGAGTTACCTGAGAGGGAAGGATCAGTTAAAGTCACTGAGGACAGTGAGATTGACGATGGGGAGGATTTGAGCTGCAAAGATTACAAAAAAACCCGTCTAGAGGCTGACTCTAGCACCCAACTCGACCACCTAGGTCGAGTCAGCTCTCTACCTGCTGCAAAACCTGCTGTTTCAGAGAAAAAAAAAGCACCTTTTGTCCCTCCTCCTTACAAACCCAAACTGCCTTTCCCAAAACGATTCAAAAAGGAGGTAATGGATAAGTATAGAGCGCTTTTTGACAAGCACATGAAGGAAGCAGAGATTAGGATACCTCTCATTGATACCTTCTCAATGTTTCCTGCATATCAAAAATTCTTGAAGGATGCAGTAAACGAGAAAGCCAAGGAGATTCAAGGTATGGTGGTTTTGACAGAAGAATGCAGTGAGGGTATAGATGGGGAGGATTTAAATCAAGGTCAAATTGAGAAGCCAGACTCGACCCACAAGCTCGACCAGCTAGCTCGAGTGCCAGGTCGAGCCAGTGCGCTACCTGTTGAAAAACCAGTCATTTTTGAGGAAAAGAAACAACCCTCTGCCCCCCTCCTTATAAACCTAAACTTCCATTCCCAGGAAGATTCAAGAAGGATAAGGACGTAACCATGATTGACAACAAGGGTAATGTCGATTGCATTGATTCACCCAGCACGACAAAGATTGAGCCTAAGTCTCTCCCCAAGCTTGGCAATCCTGGTATGTTCTCCATAGCCTGCTCTTTTGGTGATCTGAAAATTGAAGATGCTCTATGCGACTCCGGTTCAAGTGTGAATGTCATGTCCCATGAGATGTTACAGAGTCTTGGGATAGGAAGCATCACTCATCACCCATCACCCATCACTTTTGGAGATGCTCATTCACGGAAGCCACTTGGTCTTCTTGAAGATTATCCACTTAAAGTTGGGGATTGTCTAGTCCCAACGGACTTCGTTATTATGGAAATGAAGAAGGCCAACAAGCTCCCACTCCTCCTTGGAACTCCCTTCCTCAACACTACTGGTGCAAACATAGACTTCAAGAACCAAAGGGTAGTTCTTATGAATGTGGATGACAAGGCCTATTACCCACTAAAAGCTTCTCCAAATGAGCTATGTGGCACAATGACTATCAAAGATGATGGCTACCGTGATGAGATAGTACAGTGTATTGGCACAATTGAGAAAGCTCCACCCTCAAAGATTTATAAACAGAAAGGGAAGTCTCTGGAAAGAAAGGATGGAGCTGAAAGCACAATGAATGAGCAAGGGGTCAAGCCATTCATACATGGTCAGATCATTGCAGAGGAGACCTCCGTTCCCCTCCATGAACCACCATAGACCTAAGCGAAACCGGAAGTCAAGCTTAGCGACTATAAACAAGCTCACTTGGGAGGAAGTCCCATGTCTATCTTTGTATATATTGCTTTAGTTTTCTTTTAAATCATCGTTTAATTATGCTAATTCGTGTTTTTGGCTTGCTGGTATGATTTCAGGAGAGTATGAGCATTGAATCACGAAAAAGTGGAGATCTGTAAGCAGACACTCTAGCTCGACCACCCAGCTCGACCAGGATGGTAGAGTCAGTGATCGAGCCAAGCTCCCATGCTGCCTACACTCGGGAAAGCATGGAGGATTCGATCTCCTCCTTCTTCTCCACCCCTTGAGGTACCTGTTCTATCCATTCTTGTATATATCATTTGCATTTTGTTTAGTGCTTTTTGTTGTTTCTTAAACCATCCTTCAGATTTTTATTACACAAGGGACTGTGTAATTTGAGTTTGGGGGAGGGTTTAAGATGTGTTTGACATGTTTTCTGTGTTCTTATTTTTAATTCTTGAGTCTGCATGCATCTAAGGCATAGAAAAACCAAACAAATTTGAAAAATTTTCGAAAAAGATTACAAAAACAGAGTGTTCATGTAGCTGCATTTACATTTTAGGATTGAGTCTAGATTGTTTTCATATAGGGCTGTTGCATATGCATAGGGGACTATGATGATTTTAAACCTTGTAAGCTTGCTAATTCAATTGTATAATTTCAATGCCCTCGTTTCTAGTTGTTTAATGCTTTGTTATTGAGCTTGAAGTAAGACTGCACCATACTTTGAATGCACAGCTAGATTAGGTCTCAATTGAAAGCATACTGTGATTTTCTGCCTTTCCCTATCTATTTGAACCTGAATTTTGACTCATAATTATCATGTCTATGCACTGCATTTGAACTCACGGATACCATATACATACTTGGATTTTCTTTCATCTGTTTATACCACTCTTTGCTGATCCAAGTAGCTGTTCTCATCATTAGAACAGTTTTACCATGCCTTTAGCCTAGCCTTCTTTCAAGCCATGATATTATTTTCTTGAGTGTGTGAGGCCTATTTCTGAATGAGCTTGGTAGAAAGTGTTAGGTTTGAGCCGACAAGGATAGAATCTCATGTAGTTCTGGTTTGCAATTTTCGAATGAGATAGGACTAGGTGGGATCTTGATCATTGGGTATTGGGTTTGGTTCTGTGAAAAGAAAAGAATGAAAAAACTTGGAGAAAGATGAAAGAAAAAGGATAAGAGTTCTTAGGAGGGGAATGATCTTAATGTTTAAGTATCTAGTAAAGGATTAGGGGATGTGCATAATAAAAGAAAAGAAAAGGCAGAAAGCTTAAAAATCTGAAAAAAATATAAAAATGCCTAAGCTAGTTAAGAAAAACCCCCAATCCGCTAGATGTATATGTGTATAACCCCTCCTAGAACCAAAAAATAAAAAGAAAAGATGAAAATGATCCAAGAAATCAAAAGGGAAGCCTGAGGGTCAAGGGTAGAATTAGGATGACTTTCTGGGTTTAGACTTGAAGGTTAAGAACACTTGTGTAGGACTGGGTAGATGAGAGTCTATTCTTGTATGCATAGGTTGGTTCTTACCTTTAGCATTCTACTAAAGCTCATTCCTTCTCATTGAGAGATCCTTGTTCTGAAATGATAAAACCATACTGAAGGGGACCATCTTTGTCTCTTGACCTTACCCTTAGCCAAATGAGTTCATTGAATGTGCATAGCTTGATTCATGGTTTCTGTTTAAATGAATGTTAAGGGGAATGATAGATTTGAATGCATGTCTAGGTTGAGATTTGATTGAACTTGTGCTGTGAAGAGTATGGCTAAAGTTTTTAAGTAGAGTTCATATACTTTGCATTCTAGAACTAGCAACTTGGACATTGAGATCATCTGTTTTATCTGCAAGCTTTGGTTCTGAATCCCCATTTTCCAACTTCTTCTCCATTCTTATTCTTCTGTTTGCTTGAGGGCAAGCAAAGACTAAGTTTGGGGGAGTTGATATGTCTGCATTTTATATGGTTTTAGCTTGCATTATTCATTCATTTAGCCTTGTTTAATAGCTTGTTCTTAGCATTTATCTCTAGTTTTGCACACTTAGAGTGTTTTGCATTAGGATTGCATGCATTTTGCATTTTGGACTTGTTTCAGGTGCATTCAAGGGATATTAGAGATGTTGAAGTCAAATGAAGAAAAAGGAGAGCTTAACTCGACCAGAAACTCGAAGGAGACTGACTCTATCACCCAGCTCGAGCAAGATGGTCGAGCTAGTGCATTCTGCACCAAAAACTGCACTTTGAGACTGACTCTAGCAAGCCTGATCGAGTCCATGATCGAGCTAGGCATAAAGATGCAATCTTGAAGTTTCTAAAGCCCAGCTCGACCTCCTCCGATCGAGCCCATGATCGAGCTGAAGATAAAAATCAAATCTTGAAGTTTTCGGACCCAGCGCGACCCCAGCGATCGAGCTCATGATCGAGTCTCGGTGAATAAAAATGCAATCTTGATTTAAACCCAGCTCGACCACCCAGCTCGACCACCCATGGTCGAGCTGGACCTTAACGCACATTTTTACTATTTTGCCCATGACGTTTGTAGGGTTTTAAGACTTAGTATAAATACTCTCTAAGATGTTTAAGAGAAGAACTCGTTTTTAGGCAGAAATTAGGTTTTCTTAAGTGTTTTTCATCTGTTCTTGCTTTCTGGATCCTATATCTTTGATTCTACTGAGTATTTGTGTTTGAATCTTTCTATTCTATCTCTTCTCTTCCTTATCTTTCTACTTATGCAATTTATTTTGATTTCTGGGTTTGTGATTATGTTAGTCTTCATGGTGTCTGAGTAGTCATTAGGGTTCTTAAGGATGGGTTAGATTAGGTGTGGAATCTTAATCTTCTAGGTGGTTTAAGAGTAGATTGTTTGATTTCCCTTCTAAATCAGTGTTCTTAATGCTAATTTCTCTCTGATCAATTGAGATTAGAACTTAGGTGTTTTTCCGCCCAGAAGGTGTTTGATAAAATGCTTGACTGAACTGATGTTAGAGATTTGCATACCTAGCCTAAGGGATTAGTTGTCTAGGGTGTTTATTGACAATATTGAACTGAATCTTAATGCCTGCTAGGGTAGATTTCGCTAAGAGATTGGGTCTGGAACTGGTCTAGTTTGAGGTTACTTGTCACGAGAGTGGACTTAACTGGTTGTGATGTTTGATGTCTAGGGAATAGCTTAATTGCGTCTGTTAAACCATCTAGGTAGATTAAGAGGATGCACCAAGTCAATTACCCCATCCTTAGGACCTGCTCCGTTCTTGATTGATTTTCGTGTTCTGTTTTTGTTCTGTTTCTATTCTGTTTATTGTCTCAGCTTTACTCTGTTTCTGTTCTGTTTTCATTCTGTTTTATGTTCTGTTTTAGTTTCTGTTATCGCTTTTGATTTCCTTTTGATAGTTTCTAGTTTCACCTTCTCACTGCTTGTTTGGCTTGACTTAGACTGTTTGATTGCATCCTTCTTGGTTAATATCGCACCCATTTGGATTGACACCTTTCTGTATTACAATGACATGTTAGTGCATTAAGGCATTTGACAGATAGCGAAAACGTAAAAATCTGCTATTTCAAATTGGTTTAAATGTCTTTTAAAATAGTTACTTTTCATAATTTTTAAAGTCATCAAAACTCCATCTAAATACACAAACCATTAACACCCCCCTAAATTCCATATGGATTTATAAATCAATGAACCAATAACGGCCCGCTTAGACTCAATGACAATCAAGAAATAAGAACACTACAAAGAAAAAAACGACTAAAAAAATACAACACTCCAACATCATCGAACTTGTAGCCATGAGTCTTTTCCTTAACGTTTTGTGCTTCCTACAAAGAGCCCAGGCATTGAGACAAACTCTTCGAAAAAGTACCCTTGAGAACAATCTAGTTCTGTCTCTTTTCTAACAAGAGAAATAAAGTATTGAAACATATGAGGCCTACATTATTTGCTTAATCAGTAGGTCAATCAACTAACTAAACAGAGATTAAGCTGCGAGTAGATAACAACGGTCCATTTTCCTTGACCATACCTAACTGGTTGTAAAATTTCTTGACAACACCTAGTTTTTCAAACTTCTCCCTGGGAACAACAGGGAGGTGATCGACCAGGATAATGTTATCGAATCTAGTGTCGAATTCTGACTGGTAAATCTAACTTGAGAGTACTCACTACGTAAGTCCAATCATTGTTATTATCTTATTTTAAGGATTTAGTTATAAACTAGTTTTATATCCCGGTGCTATAGCCCCGAAAGATAATATTATATTATATTTTATCTATATTTATATGAAAAATATACTTTTTAAATAGATTTATCGATATCACCAAATTCTTTAAGAAGAGAATGATACACAAAACCTTAATTTGTATTTTCTGTGAATAACCATATGAATTTGAAATTAAATAAATATTTTAAAATAATATTTTCCATAAAAATCAAGTAAATTAAACACTAAACACTAATATAAAGAGTTTTAACAAACCATATTAAAATAATATTTTAATAAAATACATTAAACACTAATATAAAACATCTTCTAAAAATATAATAAGATTTGTTAAAACAAATTATTACCTTTTCATCAACCACTAATAACTCTATTCCTATGAGTATATTATTTGCTTTGATGTTTCTTGCTTCCTATTTTCGAAGCAAGCGTACTATAATATGATGATAAACACGATTTTTGGCTAATTGATCTTGGGTAAGAAGAACTCTTGAATTCATTTTTCTGATTTAATATGATGAATAACAAAAGATACAAGAAATGAGAAGATGATTTTGTTAAAAAATTATACTTTGGTATTTAAAACCAAACTACTATTATTTAATTTAGAAAATTAACATAATTTTGATATAAAATATTAAATATTAAATTTTATCATATAAAGCAGAACCTGTTTAATGTGAGTGTGACACGTGTCAAAGTGATAACTCATTAGATTTTGACATGTGTCATCGCTAATTTAGATTATGATATGTGTCTCTTTCTGATAATGATAATTTTCTATATAAAATATAGAATAAATAATTAATTGATATTTTTGTCAAACAAAATGTCAATAGAAGAAAGTTTAGCAATTTTAAACTTTCTAATAATGGTAATTTGCTATATAAAAATGTAGATTAGATAATCAATTAAAAATTTTGTCAGTTTAAATAAAAATATAAATAACAGTAAAATGAAAATAATAGAAAAGACATTAACAGTAAATTGTGTCGTTATTGATCTAACTAGAGTACTCACTACGTAATAACCGTCTTGCGGATTAGTACAACCGAATAAAATTCGATTGTATCAAAAGATCAAGTGATCCTATAGGGAGAACTAGTCAGTCAATCTCATAGGAGGACCGACTGATCTCGAGCTCTTACAAAAAGTTTTTTATTTTCTATCCATTTGTTCAGTAACACTAGCATAACCTTCAGTTCATTGGTCTGATCGAACTCATACCAGCGTAAATTAATGGACCGTGTTCATTTCGACAACCCAATCCATATATTTAATGAATTTAGATGACCGATTTGTTAGTTCATCTTATAGATCTGAGAAACACTCTATGTAAACTTCATTATATAAATGTGATGGATTAATCATACTTGATCAACTTCAAAAAAATTTACATGTACTCTCCCTTAACCATGGTTATTTGAAGCTCATTTGGAGGATTTTGAATAGTATAAATTTTCTCTAGAAATTTATATTACGCAAATATAAACTTTATAAACATAAACAAAATTGGATGTTTTATAGATTTCAAAGACTAATCTGAATTTCTATATTAATTTCCCTCGATCATAAAAACAAAACAAAACAAAATTTAATATATATGTCCCTATTGGTACAAGGAATATAACCAAAATCGTTATCATAGCATGTGTGCATCTTATCTGTGCAAAGGTAAAGTCTCAAATGTTTGTGTGACCTTCGAGTTATCGCATGTCGTATCATGCTGTCATGTTGATAGCAAAACATGGCGCCCACAACTCGCATGAAAAGTATGTAACATTCCAAGCTTTGAGAATGCATTCAAATAAAATACTTTTCTGCCGACAAAAATCGTTATCATAGCAATGTGTTCCTCTTATCTGTGCAAAAGTTAATTCTCAAATTTTTGTGTGATCTTCGTGTTATCGCATGTCGTATCATGCTGTCATGTTGCCAGCAAAACATGGCGCCCACAAATCGCATGAAGAGTATGTAACATTCAAGCATTGAGAAGTGCATTCAAATAAATACTTTTCTATAAAAACCAATAGCCACATCGTATTATTAGTATTGTCTTTTTTTCTTTTTTTTCGGGGTGCATGGTTAGATTACTTGTATTTTTTTTTCTTCCAAAAACCAACTTGTTCAAAGTTCAAACATAGTTCTAGGTTTTTAGATTTTACCCTTATAATTTCAAAGTTATTTTTCTACTCAAAAACATGGTGATAGGAGATAATTACTCTTTTGTATAAATGTTTTAACATAAAATAGGTAGATGAAAATATATAAAAGACAAACTAGATGATGATCTACGTTGTAAGTGATAAATTTTACATTAAAAAATAAATTTTAAATAGTGATTACGATATATTTTAGACAAATATAAATATATAAATAAAAGTATGATAATAAATCACGCTTTAAATGAACATTTGGCGTGGAAAGAAGTCCATGTTATTCCTACACAACCCAATTCGGGTGGAGAAATACTGGATATTAACACTTAAGTACTCAAGTGTAAAATAGATGGATCGTGAAAGTTATCTGATCCTACTTTTGGTTTTTGCTGGGTATGTTTTTCAGGGAGAGAACAAGAGTGTGTTGTTAGGGGGCTCGTTGCCAACAGTGAAGTTTGACACCTCTTCACTCGAAAATGGAAGCGGTAATTTGGGTTATGAAGACTATCCGCTCTTGTCGAGTAGATTTTCACGTTTTATACAGATTGCACGGCTCTACTTGGTATAGTCACATGATGAATGGTCAGTGTACTCCAATCTATTTGATAAGATTGGTATGTTTTGAGAAAATTTCCCTAATTTCCCTCTTTCTTTTATCTCACGCTCTTTAAATCTTAAGGTTGATTGTTTAGTCCGTCCCTCTAAAATTCATCTTATCGATATTATTTATGTAAACTCTATTCCTCCAACTTGGACAACCAACAAAAGAGACGATTTTTTATTTACTTGTTTGGTTGGGGAAAAACAAAAACTTCACTAATTAATACAACAATCATGCACTTGTGGATTAGTATAACTAAGTAAAACTCGATCGCATCAAAAGATCAATCAACTCCTTATAAGAATTGATCGATCAATCTTACAAGGGTGTGATTGATTTCGACCTCTTTGCTTAGTTTCTCATATGAGAAGTGGATTATATATCCAACTAGATATTGGACCCGTGAGATGCACGGGTTCTTTTTATTAATTAATATATATATATATAATATTGATTTGATGATTAAATGTAAAAATTATAACATTTCAAAATTAAAATAGATAAATTTGTATTTATCAAATTTTAACAGATTTACTACAATTTTTTTCCCATTTATTGTTCTAAACATAATGAGCTTCTTAACCCCTCAAAAAAACTATCGGCTATTTTAATTATGACTCATTATGACCCTCCCAAAAAAAAAAGTCTTAGTTTGACAAATTCAAGTAGTGGATGTCTAGATGAGACCAACAGTGATAGTTGATAGTTGCTTCACATATAAATGATCTCGGTGATAGTTATTTCACATATAATTTTTTTTTCGTGCAATTATATTAATCGAAACTATGTTAGGAATAATATAAATAATATAAAAATAGAAAATTTACCGTCTACTACTTCACGATTATCCAATAAAATATAGTCCTAAATAGCATTAATAGATTATTGATGTTTTTTAAATTTATCTAGCTGAATCGCATTAAATTAACTAAGCAACTACGATTATATTTCAAACTTATATAAAAGATTAAAACTAGTATACTTTTTATTCGATTGTAATTCTAATGATATATATAATAAATAAGAATTTAAAATATATTTTTTTAAAATGCTGATTCATGATTCAAATAAAACTTAAAGAATTTTTGTCAATACATCTAAACTAAAACGCTTGTCATACTGAGAACGATGCTATGATTTTCCACCACACGATATTTGTCTTCAAATAATTCATCGTGTTCTGCCCATATTGTAACATGTATTTCAATTTGACTGTTAAAATAAAAACATGTTACCTTCAATTAATTTGAGAGACATGATGTCTCTCTCGAAAACTTATTTTTCTAATAATTTGAGAGACATGATGTGATTGAAAAAACTAACATTTCTATTAAGAGAATCAAGTCCATTTTTCTAAATATGGGATTGGTTTGACTACGCACGTCAATTTTTTCGACTTTAATGATGTACCCAATTACATTTATAAGGAAATATATTTTAGCTTTACATTTACACATATTTAAATTTTGAATTTTGGAGATCTTACCGTATAATTCGTCTGTTATATTTAGCAATTTGATCGGATTTTGATAATTTTGAAGTTGAAATTTTTCTAGTAGAATCTGACATGTGTGCATGTGTATAATTCTGGAGATTTTACCGTATAATTCTGTGTGCATGGGTGCATGTGTGCATGTGTGCATGTGTGCATCTTATCTGTGCAAAGGTTAATTCTCAAATGTTTGTGTGATCTCCGAGTTATCGCATGTCGTATCATGCTGTCATGTTGCTAGCAAAACATGGCGCCCACAACTCGCATGAAAAGTATGTAACATTCCAAGCTTTGAGAAGTGCATTCAAATAAAATACTTTTCTATAAAAACCAATAGCCACATCATTTTATTAGTATTGTCTTTTTTTCTTTTTTTTTGGTGTGTATGGTTAGATTGCTTGTAATTTGTTATTTCCAAAAACCAACTTGTTCAAAGTTCAAACATAGTTCTAGGTTTTTACATTTTACCCTTATAATTCCAAAGTTATTTTTCTACCCAAAAACATGGTGATAGGAGATAATTACTCTTTTGTATAAATGTTTTAACATGAAATAGGTAGATGAAAATATATAAAAGACAAACTAGATGATCTACGTTGTACGTGATGAATTTTATAGTAAAATTATAAATTTTAAATCGTGATTACGAAATATTTTAGATGAATATAAATATATAAATAAAAGTATGATAATAAATGTCATTGACTGTATTAGACGGTAAATTTTGAAAGTTCTACCATTTGAAGTATTCCTAAATATTTTAAATTTAAAATAAATCTTTTTTTTTTTACATTTGAAATAAATCTCTTTGAAGTGTAATTATTGGATATCTCATCATTGTTTGCGTTAATGTTTGATTATTTATCCATTTTTATCATAATTAAACCTGTAATCCAATGTTTTTTATTTTACTGATAACTTTTTTTTCTTGAATTTTTCTTTGCATTTCTTAGATTTCTATGAGCTACATAATCGATTCTCTTTCTGAATGGAAAAGAGATTGGAATCGGTTTCGTTTAGCTTTCATTGTTGAGTGAAAAGGAAAGCATACAATCTTCATGGTGAAAGACCTCTACTGCCTCTACTAGTCCTTATGTATTAAGCACGCCCTTCCTTCTTGCTATGCTATGAAGAATCCCCAGCCGTCTTTGCTTTGGTCTGCGAATGCTACCTCTTCTACTGCCTTCTCAACGGGTAATGAACCAAAGGCAGTGTCTGAACAATCCGAGATTGCCTTCTCCTTTTTCACTACCCCTTTTCAGGCACTTGGTTTAGTAGGTGCCAACTTCATTTTCTACGAGTAAGCTTCCTAATCCTTATTCCTCAAAAGAAGGTCCTTTCTCCTGGTACTCGTTCTTCAAGCTATCCCTAGCATCCAAGCCTCTTTCTTTCTCTCCGAGTTGGTCTCCCAATCCAACGAGGAATCTCTCAATCCCTCGCTATCTTTTCATTCCGAGTCGGCAAGAGCAATCAGAGTTTAGGAAAGCATTCCCATAGGATAGGAGGATTGGTTAGCTCATTAGACCTTTTGATTCTTTTATTATCTTTCTAGTGACTTTGAAAGAAGGGATTTTGTCTAGCTTAGAGTAAGCCGGGAACCAAAAAAGGATTTGAATCCGGAACGCTAAAGCCCTGAAGTTGAAAAAGGGAATGTAAATGCCAACATTGCATTCCAATTCCAAGTCGGTCGTCCCTACAAGACGAAAGCATTTCTGCTTTGTTAGGATTGATAAAAAGAGGAGCTCCTCAAGGCATTCAAAAGAAGACTCTTCTGGAGAAGTTAGTTCAAGTTTTGTATCTCTAGGTTAGTGATTTTTAGTTTTTGTAAAGTCGACTTCTAAGTACTACATTGGCATAATCATTTACTTGTAGTCACATAATCCTTTATAAGTGTTAACTCTTTAATCCTGTTTGAACTTCTCTCATTAGAGAGTGTAAATAATGGTTTATAATATCACTACACCATTTATATGAGCCCTTTTTATCTAATTCTCTCTCATTGAATATAATTGAATTTATTTTTATTTCATAAAAAGTGTCCTTTTGTATTTTGCAATGCAAAATTTTTATACCAAATCTCATTTTTAACCCTACTATTTCAACTTAGAGAGAAAAATTTACTTAGCGTATTGATAAAGGGTATAATAGAAATTTATATAATTTTTAATAAGTGTGAAAATTGATAGAATGACCCTCTTTGTGAGACATGAAATATGTATTATTATATGTAATGTAGAGAAAGGTTTAGTCGTCACTTACTGGTGACCGAGATACCAGAACCTCAAGATTTCTAGTCCAAATGCAGTGCTTCCTAAGAAGTAAGAAGAGCAAGTATTTATAAATTAAAGATACCGTGCTAAAAAATCCACCATGATGCTGCGATGAAGTCAATAAATATGTTCCAAATTTTTGATTCGTTAAGTTCTCTATAAAGTATTTATTTTATAATTCTCTTATAAAAATTGGATTCCTCTGTTCCATTGCAATCTACATATAGAAAAAATACAATGACATAATAAAAATTTATACTTTTTTTCTTTTCACAATAAATGTCGTTTTGACACTTTTGACACAAACTAAAAAAATATATTAAATTTTTTATAATACATCTCAAAAACAAAGTGACTTTTGGTTTCTATTATTGATTCAGATTTGAGGTTAAATTAGGTATAATATATCAAAAGTTACATAAAAAATCTAAAACCATTTGAAACAAAAAATTAATCTTACATTTTTTGAAAACCGTTTTAGAGTTATAACTCTCCATTGTCTTAAGTAATTTTTTATAAAATATTTATGTGTCCAAATTACACTAAGAGAGAGGGAAATGAAGCCTGAGCCAAATACAATTTCGTGGGACTATATGCAACTTATATGGTATTTATTGTTGGACGTGATAAGCCTTCATCGTTAGTTTACTTAGGAATTTTATATATTATAAGTTAAACACTTAAGAGTCATTAAATACATATTAGATTATATAACACCGTTATTATAATAAAAAGTGTATGTAATGTTTCATATGTTGTGTCGTCAACGGCTGTGTGTGATAACTGTTAGAGTTATCTTGTAGGGTTGTGTCTAATAGAAGAGATGTTTCTCTTCGTTAGTGTCTATTCATTGTAATATATATACGTTATTCAAGTATCAATAAAGTGTGTAGTTTTCGTTAAACAAAGAACAAAAGACGTTGAGTGCCAAACAAGAAATAGCGTGAGAGAGAGAAAGACAAAACAGAGTAACATATGTTGCTGTCCGATCCTTTAATAACTTTGAGTGATCAAAGTTCTACATGGTATCAGAGTTTTATCGATTCAAGGACCATTAAAAGCACAAAAACAAAGAAAGACATAAAGAACGAAGAAGAATTACGATGGCAACGACGTTTGCAACAAGTGATTCCATTCGATAGAGAGAAGTTAAAATCGAAGGTAAGCGGATTAGAACGGAGGTCGAGCCCAAGCCGACGAATGCGATTCACGCTCGATATCCCGGAGAATTAGGGATTCTTCATCCTCTTCGCCGTACAAGAGAGTCTCGTCCAGAAACACATCCTCGTCGATGGGGATGATGAAGATGGTGGAGTATTTGACGGAGGCGGTTGTTTTTTTGGAATTTCCATCTCTATTCATGTCTTCGGGTGAGCGTTTAAGAAGAATAACGTGTGAGTGTGTGAGCGCTCATAAGGCTCACTATGTCAAGGAGGTTACACGTGGGGCACATGACGTGGAAGACAAGGTGGCTATCAAAGCCCACTATGCTAAGGAGAAGGAGACGATGGCCCAAAAATCCTATGAATCAAAGGAGAGGGCTAAAGATAGAGTTAAAAGAATGGCTAGATGCCATGGGCGAGGAAATTAAAATATGAGAAGAATCAAAGAGACCAAGGCTATAGAAGCCGAGGTGATGATTAAAAAAAAAAAAAAAAAAAAACCCAAACAAACTAAGGTTAAGAAAGATAAGGTGATAACTCAAGAAGAAGCCAAAAAAACTACGGATAGAGAAAGCCGAGTTGATGGTTCAAGAAGAAGCAAAAAAGAACTACGGATAGAGAAAGCCGAGTTGATGGTTCAAGAGTTAAAAGAGTCCAAAGCGAAAGCCGAAGTGATGGTTTAGAGAAGTCGGTTGGAGAGACAACCAAAGAAGACGCGAAGAATCACGCACACAAGCTGGTGATCAAAGAAGACACCAAGCAAAGAAGAAAGTGCTTACCTAAGAGAGAAAAGAAGCAGAATCTGGTGGGAGAGAAAACCGAAGAAGATGTGAAGAATTACGCATACAAACTTGTGATCAAGGAAGATCACGAAGGAGACGTGACAAAAAATCACGGAGAAGACGTGACGGAAGATCACGGAGGAGACATGACGGAAGATCACGGAGGAGACGTGACGAAATAACGTTGAAGAACGCTTGGTGTGAAACCGACATTTGATGAAGGGGGAGTGTTGAAGTATAATCAAATTTCGTATAACACAAAATCACATTCGTATAAGTTAGTTACTACTTAAGCGTCATGAATTGTCATTCGTAAAGTTGTGTCTTTTCAATTACACAGTCATGTTGTTTCAACATGATGTTTCATTTTGTATAAGTATGATGGAGTCTCGTCTTTGTAAAACAGTAGAGAGATATTATAATCAAGTTTTTCAGTTTATTAACTTGTGTCACTCTCTCTCAGTAAAGTTACATAACTTACATAACAAAGTTCTTTTGCTTTTGATTTCTTGTGCACAAAGAAACAAGTAAAGAGAAGAAGATCATAAATCCCAACATTTATATGGTATTTATTAAAAACTTATATGGTATTTAATGTAATATGCAACTCAATCTAAAGGAACGGGATTGAAGAGTAAGGACATGACACGATCAACAGTTTTTGCTTTTTCGGGAGAGCCATGGCCATCGCCATATTGATACATGCATTGTGACATGCGTGCCAAATTCATTACAGTTTCCATAAAATCACGATGGAGTAGCGAGAGCTATGAGCCATCTTCTCGTAATTCATTTCATCCCACAAGTCCTGGATCATTTGTCGCACGTGCGAATTCGCCTTCTCCTCTGAAGCTCCGGTCTCATTCATGTAACATTGGATGGATTTAAAAACGTCTCCTCTCGCCAATTCATCCTATATGTACACACACACATATTCATATATAAATCATATTAGAGTATACACTTCATAACCGATGCTTATAAATCAATTGTATCCGGTTTAGTATCTTGAGTACGGTTAAAGTTGGTTTTATATTTTGTCAATTGTATATAAGAAACGAGAACGTTGTAACTAACAAAACAACAAGAAATATAGTTTTGATTTAGTTTCTTCTTCTTCTTGTTCATCGATCTTCAAGCTCTCTTCAATGGAGTCTTGAGTTCTAATATGGTATCAGAGCAATTGCTCTTCATTCTTTCCTTCCACTAATCTTTCTTTGCTCTCTGATTTCACTCTAACTCTGAGATTTCAAATCGATGAGCTGTTCTTATCAAATTTTGATTTCAAGTGAAAATTACTTCGATAATCTATGTTATCTGTGAAATTTTTCGTGTTTTTACATCATTCGTACTCGGTATTCTACTCGTTTTGAATCACTGACCTCATATTCTAGCTAGATTGGAAGTTCAAAATTCAGAAATTTATCCGTCAAAATCTTGAGCTCAATTCGTCTTTAATGGCTACTTCTGAGAATCGTCCGGCGTCGACACCTGATGGAAATCCAGAAACGGTGGCATCGCTTTCAGATCCGAACTCAAATCCGCTGTATGTACACAGCGCCGATCATGCTGGTATCTCCTTAGTCTCTGAAAGATTGACTGGCCTAGAAAACTTTAATACATGGCAAAGGTCCATGATTATGGCCTTAGGAAATAGAAACAAACTAGTCTTTGTAGATGGAACATATCCGGAGCTAAATAGCAATCATCCTGATTATGGGTCGTGGTTCCGTTGCAATAGCATTGTTTGTACTTGGATTGTCAATGCAGTAGATAAACAGATAGCTAAGAGTGTTATGTACTTGGAGATTGCTAGGCAGATGTGGTTAGATATCCATGACCAGTTTAAGCAGAGTGATGGTCCAGGAACTGCTGAAATTAAGCAAATGATCTTTTCAGAAATTCAGGGACAACAAAGTATAAGTGAGTATTATACAAGATTAAAGCAGTTGTGGGAAGAACTGAAAAATCATGAGACTCTTTATAGTTGTTGCTGTACAAGAAACAGTTGTATGAATTTAAAGAAATTGATTGATCGTGAAAAACAGGACAGAGTCCTAAAGTTCCTGATGGGCTTGAATGATAGCTACAAAGGAATAAGGGGTCAGATTTTGATGATGGAACCAAAGCCGTCAATTACGAAAGTCTTCAATCTTGTTTCACAGGAAGAAAGGCAAAGAGGCATGAATAGTGGTGGTGCTACTACTACAGCAGTGTTTCAAGCATCACATTCTGAATCTCAAGAAGTGATTGCTGCTTATGGTCATAACAAAGGAAAAGCAAGACCTATTTGTTCTCATTGTGGCTTGTTAGGACATACAGTCAATCGGTGTTACAAACTACATGGATCTCAGAGAACTCAGAGTCAGATTGCTAGTAAACCTCAGCAACAGTGGTCACAGAATCAGAATAAGAAGAATGTTACAAACATGGTTATTCTGGATGTTAGTACTAATATTACAGCCACTACAGATCAACAGGATCTTGACATTGGAAGTTTCACTACAGATCAAGTCCAAAAGCTTCTAAGTGTTTTGAATCTCACCATAAATGATTAACAACTGTTCACAGATTTCTGGTAGCTCTTTTACTCTCCCTGATGGATCAGTCTCAATCTCTCAACCACAACCTCATATTGTTCCACATACACAAAATCATTCAGGTGATTCTTTTCTTACTCTCTCTTCTATGGGAATGCAGAATGGCCTTAATTTTGTTAAAAATAGTTGGATCATAGATACAGGAGCTAGTTATCATGTTTGTTTTGATATTGAGAGTTTTTCTGAGACTATCCACATAAGTAATACTTATGTAACCCTTCCTAATGGTTCACGCATTTCTGTTACTATCTCTGGAACTGTTGTTCTCTCTGACACATTGACCTTGCATTATGTTCTCTTTGTTCCACAATTCAAATTTAATCTGTTGAGCATTAGTGCCCTTACCAAAAATAGTTCCATATCAGTTCTATTTTCTTCTTATTCATGTTATATCCTTCCTTATGATCCCTTTCAGGAGTCTACTCCGGACTTCATGATTGGTAAAGGAAAGCTCCAAAACAGTCTTTATGTTCTGGATGCTACAACCATCAAAAATAATCAATCCGTTTTTCAAGCTTCTCAAACTCAACCTGTTTTCCAAGATTCTCAAAGCCAATATGTTTTTCAAGTCACTTCTGAGATATGGCATCAAAGACTTGGACATGCTTCTTCAAAACAAGTTCAAGTCCTTTCTAGACAATTAGGTTTCTCTAGTAAATCAAATCATGATCTTTGTAAGATTTGTCCTCTTTCAAAACAAAAAAGACTTCTTTTTCATTCATCAAATAAACTTGTTGAAGCACCTTTTGCTCTATTACATATTGATTCATGGTGTCTTTTTCACTTACCTACTGTAGAAGGATATAAGTATTTCTTAACCATTGTAGATAATTGCACAAGGGTTACAAGGGTCTATTTGATGAGAAATAAAAGTTCTGTCTCTGATGTTTTTCCTGATTTTCTCAGAATGATTGAAACTCAATATGAAGCAAAGGTCAAAGCTATTAGGTCTGATAATGCTGCTGAATTAACTTTCACTTCTTTATTGAAATCAAAAGGCATTCATCATATGTTTTCTTGTCCTTATACTCCTCAACAAAACTCAGTGGTAGAACGCAAACATCAGCATATTTTAAATGTTGCTAGATCATTGCTTTTTCAATCAAATGTTTCACTCCAATATTGGGGATATTGTGTTCTTACAGCCATTTATCTCATAAACAGAACTCCTTCTTCTTTACTTGACTTCAAAACTCCTTTTGAGTTTTTAACCTCCAAAACTCCAAATTATGATCATTTAAAAGTTTTTGGATGTCTTTGTTTTGCTTCTACTTTGCTTAAGGATAGACATAAGTTTTCAAAGAGGGCAACTGCTTGTGTTTTTCTTGGTTATCCCCCGGATCATAAAGGGTAAAAAGTTTTGGATCTTGAAACAAATATTATTTCTATCACTCGTAATGTTGTTTTCCATGAAACAGTCTTTCCTTTTTCACAGTCATCACCTGTTCAAGAAATTTTTGATCAAGATGTGTTACCTTTACCTGTTCCAGACTCACCATTCCCTGCTTCTTTTGACTTGAGTCCTGACTCTTCTTATGAGCATGCTCATTTTCCTGAATCTGGTCCTGATTCTCATGTACCCTCTGATACGATTTCACCTGTTCATGATCCTGTTTCATCCTCTCTTCCATTACATGACACAGATCATTCTGCCTCATCTTCCTCGTCTATGTCATTGACTTTATCTTCACCTACAGAACTTGTCCCTTTACAGTCTATTCAAGCACCAATAACAAAATCAAAGAGACAATCTAAGGCTCCTACGTATCTAGATGATTATCATTGTTACTTATTAATGGATTCTTCTGCATTCCCTGCACATTCTACCTTCACCACTTCATATCCTATTTCTAATGTCTTATCTTATGATAAGATCTCACCAGACTATAGACATTTCACTCTCTCTATAACCACTACTTCATTACCTAAATCTTTTACTGAGGCTATGAAGTCAGATGAGTTTAAGACTGCTATGCATTCAGAAATGGATTCTCTAGAAACAAATGACACTTGGTCTCTCTGTGAACTTCCTAAAGACAAGCATCTTGTAGGCTGTAAGTGGGTGTATACAATAAAATACAATCCTGATGGCAGCGTTGAGAGGTATAAAGCAAGGCTTGTTGCCAAAGGTTATACACAACTTGAAGGTTTAGATTATCTTGACACATTTTCACCAGTGGCTAAGATGGGAACTTTCAGATTGTTATTGAAGCTTGATGCGGTTAACAATTGGTCAATTACACAGTTAGACATCAGTAATGCCATCTTAAATAGAGATCTCAATGAAGAGATATATATGTCTGTTCCACAAGGATATGCAATGTTAACAGGGAAGCCTAATCTTCCTAAAGATGTTGTCTGCAGATTACACAAATCCTTATATGGATTAAAACAGGCCTCTAGACAGTGGAATCAGAAACTGTCGTTTGTCATATTGAAAGCAGGTTTTACTAGAGCTCCCTCGGATCATTCTCTGTTTGTTAAGTTAGCTTAAGATATTTTTATGGCAGTACTAGTGTATGTGGATGACATACTTGTGATTGGAAACAATGATAAGGTAGTCCAGGAATTCAAAGTTACATTACAGTCAGCCTTCAAGCTCAGAGATATTGGTCCAGCAAAATACTTTCTTGGCTTTGAGATTGCAAGAAATTCCTCTGGTATTTGTTTGAACCAAAGAAAATACACATTGGAGTTATTAGAAGACTCAGGTTATCTTGGTTGTAAACCAGTAACAGTCCCTATGGAGCCCAATACCAAGTTATCAAGTAAACAGGAGATCAGTTAGGCGATGCATCTATCTACCGGAGGATTGTTGGTAGACTTCTTTATTTGACTCATACACGACCATATATCACTTTTGCGGTCCACAAGTTGAGTCAATTCATGGTTAAACCTACTGCATCACATCTACAAGCTGCTTATAGAGTCCTCAGATATCTGAAACAGAATCCAGGCCAAGGTTTATTTTACTCTGCTTCACAGGATACTCATTTGACTGCTTTCTCCGATGCAGATTGGGCATCATGCCCTGATTCCAGAAGATCAGTCACTGGTTACTGCGTATTCTTAGGCAATTCATTGATTTCTTGGCGTTCAAAGAAACAACCAACAGTATCAAGGAGCAGTTCTGAGGCTGAATACAGGGCTATGGCTTATGCTACTTGTGAGCTCGTATGGTTAGCTCAATTGCTTAAAGATCTTCACTGTCCTATCACTGACACTGCAACGCTCTACTATGACAACCAGTCAGCTCTACACATTGCTTCAAACCCGGTATTTCATGAGCGTACTAAACATATTGAAATCGATTGTCATGTTGTTAGGGATAGAATGCAAACTGGATTCTTGAAGACTCTACATGTAAAAACAGGAAATCAGATTGCAGATCTTTTCACCAAAGCTGTGCAACCAGGAATTTTCAAGCATTTGCTACTCAAGATGGATGTTCATAGCTTATTCCTTCCAGCTTGAGGGGAGGCTATTAGAGTATACACTTCATAACCGATGCTTATTAATCAATTGTATCCGGTTTAGTGTCTTGAGTACGGTTAAAGTTGGTTTTATATTTTGTCAATTGTATATAAGAAACGAGAACGTTGTAACTAACAAAACAACAAAAAATATAGTTTTGATTTAGTTTCTTCTTCTTCTTGTTCATCGATCTTCAAGCTCTCTTCAATGGAGTCAAAAGTTCTAATAAATCATATGTATATATAAACAAGGCCATATTTTAGTGCTATATACAGTTTCAGTTCACTATATACATGTAACCCTATTTTTTGATAAAGCAGTAAAAATTTTATTGGTGGAAAATATATTAGAAGGGATGGCAAAACAAGACGGTTTGGTATAAACAGGCATGAAAGGTTGAATGATTGCTATGAAAGGTGAAAATCAGTTATCGACAATTCGTTATGCATAAAACCGTGTGCCTCTAACTACTTGAAAGAAACTAGAATTTTACCGGTGAGGTTACAAGGTCGTTGGCTAGACGGAACACGGAGGCAGAGCATCGGACGACATTTTGTTGGTGTTGGCACAAAGTCTCCAAGACCAGAATAGAGATTTGGTCGGAAAATACGCAGTAGAAGTGAATAAATATTGTTGGGGCTGATATTGTAATCCAAGCATTTTGCATGTACTCTTCCAGATTTGGTTTGTGCCTCTTTTGTACCACTTCGCTTCTACTAAATATGCTTTGCATACATCTGTCCACTATATTAATGATAATTGAAAAATTAGTATTAGGCACAACATATGCAAGTTTCCATGATTTTTATTTTGTAAGAATTTCCATGGTTTAAAATATGAAATTTTTTGTAAGAACGGTTTCTATGCTTTAATAAATTTGAAGAAAAATACTTTATTCAATTTTTTTGTGTGTGTTTAATATATAACATCAAAATATTTTACTCTTGTAAATAAATTAATCGTAAGAACAATGGATTGACCAAAAAAATGGGTTGAGAATGAGATTATATATATACTTACAGATTTTTTGAGGAAAGGATCGCGTTGATATTTTTTTTTCTGAGGATATCACATCCGATTTTGTGTTTATGAAAATACGGGACATTAACACTTAAGTGTCCATTTATGAAAGTCAAAATACTAATAGCTTTCCATAGATTTTGTGGTTTATTTGGAAGGCAATAAATCAGATGGTTTCAAAGGAATACAAACAGAACTTTTTGATATTTTAAATCACACTTTAAATGAACATTTGGCGTGGAAGGAAGTCCATGTTATCCCTATCCAACCCAATTCGGGTGGAGAAATACTGGATATTAACACTTAAGTGCTCAAGCGTCAAATAGATGGATCGTGAAAGTTATCTGATCCTATTTCTGGTCTTGGTTGGGTATGTTTTCAGGGAGACAACAAGATGTGTTGTTAGGGGCTTGTTGCCAACGTCGAAGTTTGACACCTCTTCACTCGAAGATGGAAGCGCTAATTTGGGTTATGAAGACTATCCGCTCTTGAAGCTAGAGTAGATTCTAACGTTTTAGACAGATTGTACGGATCTAGTCTCCTTGGTAAAGTCACATGATGAACGGCCAGCGTACTCTAATCTATTTGATGAGATTGATATGTTTTGAGAAGATTTCCCTAATTTCTCTCTTTCTTTTATTTCAGGCTCTATAAATCTTAAGGTTGATTGTTTAGTCCGTTCCTACATAATTCTTCTTATCGATACTATATATGTAAACTCTATTCTTCCAAGTTAGACAACAAACGAAAGTCAACTTTTAATTTATTGTTTGGTTGGGAAAAAAAGAATACTTCACTAATTAACACAGCAATCATGCACTTGTGGATTAGTATAATCAAGTAAAACTCGATCGCATCAAAAGGTCAATCAACTCCATATAAGAACTGATCGATCAATCTTACAAGGGATTGATTGATCTCGACCTCTTGCAAAAAATGCTTAGTTTCTCTTCTGAGAAGTTGATGATATATCCAATAGTTGAATTGATATAACAAAGAAATAGTATAATTAATCCAATAGGTGGAACGATCAATCCAATAAGTGGACTGCCTTCTCAGGAAAAACTTGTATGCCTCAGCTAGCAACTTGACATAATGATCCTTCTTCACTAACACTGACATGAAGGTTCATTGGTCTGATTGAACTCAAACGATCGCCAAATTAAGATCATATATTTTCCTAAGTTTTGATTATTTTTATTTTCCTAAGTTTTGATTATTTTTTAATTTGAACCAACTGTTGGCATCTTCTCATCGAATACCATATATAACTGAATGTTTATGCATGATCTTTGTTCTTCAATTTGCTTGTTTGCATCCAAAAGACTTTTTAAGAATATATATAACATGTGAAAACATGAAAGGAATATAATGCACTCCAAAAAATTTAGACTCAATGATAGAATATATACAACACTTCAACATCATCTAACAATTTTTTTTATATAATGAACTAGAAATTATTCCCGCAAACACAAGTTATACTCAAGTAGTCAAGTCATCGTATTTACATGTTTTATCTTCAGGTAATGTTGACCAACTTCAAAAATGATTAATATTCTACAAACCGAAACTCTGATTCTACAATTATATTTTTTTTTAAATCACAAAACGCCAAAACCTAATTTAGCACGGTCACAACGTGCTCCAAAACCGAGTGGTGTAAGTGAAAAATCTCGTCGGTTACAAACGAGTGGTGTAAGTGAAAAACGACGTATCATACATAGCTATCCGAGGACTTTTTAATTTATTTTTCATACATAGTGGTGTATAAATTCACTGAATTAATCAATATCAAAGAATAACCAAAATAAAGAAGTGCTTCCACAAACGCAGTGAAAGTTATTACAAGACAAGATTTTAAGTTTTTATGGTCAATAGGGGGGTCAATTGACGCCTGGCCTGAGGAGGCTCCCACATTATCAACCTGTCGAAATTATGGTCAAGATGTGAGACGACCTGTCCAACTTGTAGCCATGAGTCTTTTCCTTAGCATTTAGTGCTTCCTACAAAGAGCCCAGGCAATGAGACAAACTCTTAGAAAAGACACTACGTACCCTTGAGAACAATCTAGTTCTGTCTCCTTTCAAACAAGAGAAATAAAGTACTGAAACATATGATGCCTACATTATTTGCTTGATCAGTAACCTCAGGAATATTGAACTCAATAAAATAGTAGCCCAGTGTCATCAATAGAAGAAGCTTGTGTTTACCACGATGACATATCGTGGTCGATCACCTCCCTGTTGTTCCCAGGGAGAGGTTTGAGAAACGAGAAGGTGTTGTCAAGAGTTAGGTGTGGTCAAGGAAAATGGACCGTTGATCCCGATACCAAGACGACATTGGCCTACTGTTTTGTTTTCTGCCAACAAAAAAAATAAAAATAAAATACGTTTCTATAAAAACCAAAAGCCACATCGTATTATTAGTACTATCTCTTCTTTTTTTTTTTTTGGGGTGTATGGTTAGATTGCTTGTGTTGTTTTTTTTTCCACAAACCAACTTGGTCAAAGTTCAAACATAGTTCTAGGTTTTATCATTTTACCCTTATAATTCCAAACATAGTTCTAAGAAGAGCAAGTATTTATTCATAAAAGATACCGTGCTAAAAGATCCACCATGATACTGCGATGAAGTCAATAAATATGTTACAAAATTTTGATTCGTTAAATTCTCTATAAGTAATTTATTCATAATTTTCTTATAAAAATGGGATTCCACTGTTCCATTGCAATCTACATATAAAAAAAATACAGTGACATAATAAAAATTTATACTTTCTTCGTTTCACAATAAATTTTGTTTTGACACTTTTGACACAAATTAAAAAATATATATATTATAACTTTTATAATACCCCTCAAAAACAAAGTGACTTTTGGTTTATATTATTGATTTAGATTTGAGGTTAAATTAGGTATAATATATCAAAAGTTACATTGAAAATCTAAAATGATTTAAAAAAAAAAAATTATCTTACAACAAAACGGAGGTAATAAATAGTATGTCTGCAAATTTACATTTTTTGAAAACCGTTTAAGAGTTATAACTCTCCATTGTTTTAAGTAAATTTTTATTAAAATTGGATTGTTTTTTGTATAAAATATTTCTGTGTCCAAATTACACTAAGAGATAGGGAGATGAAGATTGAGCCAAATATAAACTTATATGGTATTTAATGTATTAAGCAAATCAATCTAAAGGAACGGGATTGAAGAGTAAAGACATGACACGATCAACAGTTTTGGCTTTTTCGGGAGAGCCATGGCCATCGCCATATTGATAGATGCATTGTGACATGCGTGCCAAATTCATTACAGTTTCCATAAAATCATGATGGAGTAGCGAAGAGCTATGAGCCATCTTCTCGTAATTTATTTCATCCCACAAATCCTGGATCATCTGCCGCACGTGCGAATTCGCCTTCTCCTCTGAAGCTCCGGTCTCATTCATGTAACATTGGATGGATTTAAGGACATCTCCTCTCGCCAATTCATCCTATATTTACATACACACACATATTCATATATAAATCATAAGTATATATAAACAAGGCCATATTTTAGTGTTATATACAGTTTCAGTTCACTTTATATTTACATGCGATTCTTACGAAGGAGAGTGGAATTTGTAACCCTATTTTTTGATAAAGTAGTAAAAAAATTATTGGTGGAAAATATATTAGAGGGGATGGCAAAAGAAGACGGTTTGGTATAAACAGGGATGAAAGGTTGAATGATTGCTACGATTGGTGAAAATCAGTTTGAATAGTAAAACTAGTTATAATGTTAGTATTTATAAAATACATTCGAAACAATATAAAAATAATAAAGACTTCAAAATAACTGATTTAATAAAAATATCAATAGTTTTTTAAAAACAAAATGCAATTGTCCATTTTAAAAAGGGATAATTGTGAACCTTTAATTTCAGGTGAAACCTTCCGTTTCTGTTTTCTTTCTGCTTCTTTCAACAACCTATTAGTCCAATTAGTTATCGACAAAGCTTTATGCATACAGCCGTGTGCCTCTAACTACTTGGAAGAAAGTATTTTACCGCTGAGGTTACAAGGTCGTTGGCTAGACGAACCACGGAGGCAGAGCATCGGATGACATTTTGTTGATGTTGGCACAAAGTCTCCAAGACCTGAATAGAGAGTTGGTCGGAGAATAGGCAGTAGAAGTGAACAAATATCAATGGGGCCGATACTGAAATCAAAGCATTGTGCATGTACTCTTCCAGATTTGGTTTGTGCCCTCTTTTGTACCACTTCGCTTCGACTAAATATGCTTTGCATAGATCTGTCCACTATATTAATGATAATTGAAAAATTAATATTAGGTACAACATATGCAAGTTTCTATGGTTCAAATTATGTAAGAATCCATGGTTTAAAATATGAAAAAAAATATGTAAGAACGGTTTCTTTTCTTTAATAAATTTGTTAACAAGAGAAAAAAAATATTTTATTCTATTTTTTTGTGTTTTAATATAAATCAAAATATTTTACTACTGTAAATAAATAGATTTTAAGAACAGTGGATTGACCAAAAAAATGGGTTGAGATTATATATATACTTACAGATTTTTTGAGGAAAGGAATCACGTTGATATTATTTTTTCTGAGGATATCACATCCGATGCTATTGACTTCATTGTACAAAACAAGAAAACACAACCTCATGTACTCGGGGAGTTCATCAAGGAGATTGACATCCCAACTGCAATACATTTTTATATAGGCAATTCAATCAGTAATCTTGTATAATACTTAATTAATATTATAAAATAACAAGAAATTGAAGTAGAAAAGTAAAAATGTGGGGGTCTTTACTTTTCAAATGCGGTAGTGAAATGTTGAAGTTCTTCAAGAGTGCCATAGATATCGTAGATATCATCAACAGTTGTAATAAGTGCATTTACTTTAGTCATTATTCGTCGAACGTATCCATATTGAGGTTCATGGATATGTCCAATAGTCCAAAAATAATTCTCCACGATTCTATCTCTTGCAAAGTGTAGTTGATTACCTAAACCTGTCTCCCTCCACCAGCTTTATGCCACATATAAAGCAAGTGTAAAATAAACACTACAATAAAAAAGTTTAACTGCAAATTAAAAATGTGAGACTAATTTGAGACTTCAAATTGAGCACACTAGTCACAAATACGTCCCATTTGGGACTGTCATACGACCACACGTACAAGTCGCCAGATTATGACTTATTTGTGACTATGTAATTTGCTACTAATTTGAGACTGATTAGATACAAAACGCTAGAGTCGCAAAACAGTGGCAGAAAAGTGCGAATAAAATGAGACGATGGCTTGCGTAAGTCGCAAAAGAGTGGCAAAATTGTGCGGCTTAACTGACAACATTATGTTGTTGTTATTTAGTTGGACATGAGTCTCAAATATGTGAGACTAATTAGCCACAGATTTGCAAACGTTTTGCGACTACTTTGGGACTTTCCCATGCTTCAAAATTGTTTTAAAAAAAAATAATGTTAATAATATTGATAGTTAAAAAATATATATATATATATTGATATTAATTTTTGGAATTTATGAAAATTAAAATTTTCATTAGTTATTAAACATTACATTACTAAAACCGTAGATTTAAATTACAAAACAAAAAACATAGAAATTTAATTAAAGTCCTCCGAATTGAAGGAAAATAATTGAAAAAATTATTTAATTTTATGTTTTTATATTAAAATATCATTTTTTTTACCTACCTAACAATAACTTGACCAATGGAAAAACAAATAGAAAATATGAAGAGTCAAATATAACAAAAAACAATAAATTTTACATTAAAAATTTGAAAACGTCACTTAAAATGAACAAAAAAAAACCCTAAAATTAACATCATTTAAAATGAAACGGAAGGAGTAGCTAATAAGTTAAATATATGGCAAACATTTTACATACATGATTATTTCATATTTAATGTAAATGTTCGAAGTAGATGTAGGATATATAAGTTTGCTATACGTATGACTTATAAGTTTGCTGTACGTATGACTTCTAATAATTTAATATTACCTGGAAACGTATTTCAGTTCTTCTTGATGAACAGCTTGTACGATATTGAAATCAGTCTTGGCGAATTGAATTAGGACAAGGTTCTTGTTATGTCTCTTACCATACGCATCTATGTACCATCTCGTGGCTAGCCTTCTCATTCGCCAATGGTAGGGCATATCTAGCGCTTGGACCACCACTTCCCGGGCGTTGCAAGTTTCAAAGTCCTTATTACCATTAGTCTTAAGAAAGTCTCTGAGTTGTTGTGTTGCAAAAGGTCTGATGAATTTTTGCAGTTTAGAATCCGATTTTGTCGAAAGATACGACGCTTCGTAAAGAGATATGAAACCATTTATATCACCACTCTCAAACTTCTTACAATTTTCCATGAAAGGATCGAATATATCTGGAATAAAAACAAATCAGTTGTTATATAAGACAACTTTTCATACAACCAAAATATAAAATATATAAGAAATGATATTTTTGGGATGAGTATGATGATAATAACCTTCTGAAACATTGAAACCATGTTGTCTGAAAAGTCGGAATTCGAGTGCGGTGGCATGTAGGTCACATTCCCTGACGTTTATTCTATCTTTCTGATAAGAAGATACTAAAATGTTTTCGATTTCTGCTTCAAAATGATATGAAACCCCCAGTTTATGTAGATCGTCAATGAACTCCAATTGGTCGAGATAAGTCTTCTTCTCATCATCGAGCATCTTTCTAACTTTTTCCTTCAACAAATCTCTCTCTCGCACGCTTTTATCTTTCTGAATTCAGTGTATTTAATATAGAAGGCTATAAACATAGTCCTATACCACATCATTTAAAGATCTATATTGTCTAGGGAATATGTACGTACCGCATATTGATTTTCCAGTGAAAGGAGATTGTCATGGTCCCAAAGAGAAGGCTGATAGTTTGCAGAACGGCGATGAACTATGGGCGACTTATCATCAAGTGGTGTCATTTTGGCCACTGTGGTGCATGCGGAAGACTGAGGACGTTGAAGAGTCTTCGCATGGGCATTACTGTAAATAAAAGCTGAACCTATCTGCAGTAGAGTGGCCATTGAATAAAAGTATTACGCTACTAACCTTTTCAGATGTGTGTGTATATATATAATAGATAATAGATACACACAAGCTTTTTATGCTGTCATCGTTTTTGCTTTATATTATTATGGTGGTTAATTATATTTGGTTACATGCGTCTCAAGTAAAGGTTACTAATTATCCACACACTTTTAACATGGTAAACAATATCACATGTTCAAGTCGAAGAAGAAGCCAATGATGAATGACCGGTGATGTCATGTGTGACCACAAAATAGAAATCATTGTTTTTAGCCATTATCTCCTATTGTATATTATTTGAAATTAAAAGAAAAGAAAGAACATTTGGCTGTCAATCCAAATTTTTTTTAAAAAAAATGTTCATTGAAATGGAAATCTATGTATAACTTTAATTTTATAAACATTTATGGGAAGACGATCTATTTCCCTACGAACAGTAGCAAAATCACGACAGATCTCCACAAAACTATGAGCTCGTTCTATTTTCCCCCGAATCCATACTTCTAAACTTTAATCCCCGGAAATCGAAAGTTTTTAATCTATTTCCCCATAATTCTAGGTTTAGTCGGTTTCGAGCTAAACCTGATAGCAAACCATTCAAACCCGATAAAAACTCAATTTTAAAACCAGAAAACCAATCATCATCTTCTTCTTCTTCTTCACACTATAATCCTAAAAAAAACACAGAAACGGCAAGTAAAACTTCAAAGTAAGATCAGTTTTCTATTTCGTTTTTAGAATTCAAACATTAGTTTATGTAGTTCAAGAACATAGCAGCTACATACGAACCTTAGTATATGTATCAAACTTCATTTTCTTGAAATTTCCAGTCCCAATCATCGTTTCCGGCGAAATTGAGAGTCTTTGGATCACCTTCCACCGTCGTCTCTCCGTAAATCAATGGAAGATTTAAACCGGCCAACGCAAGAAAGCCGTCAATCACGCCGCTGTTCATCATTGGCAAATGTAAGATTTAAAATCGTTTTTCCGCTTGTAGGGTCTTCGGTTTCTGCTTGTATCTAGCAAAATTCTCGGGAAGTTTCTTCAGTTTTTGGTTTCAAATCTTCATCATCTGTTTGGGAATTGTCTCTCTCTGCGTTTTATCTCTTCTAATTTTGCCCAATTTGTGTATCTAAACCTCGTTGCTGCTGAATCGCTGGGTTTAACGAATACGGATCTAGAATCGTTCATCTAATCTGGGGAATATTCTCGAAATCTATGTTAGATTTCGAATTTAATTATGAATCTAGGATACATATTGATTTCTGAACATGGATTCTCCTTGATAGCGAATAGGTTATGGTCAAGTATCAATCTACACCTATTTCTTGTACTGTTTGTGAAATTCAAGTGGATTCCAATGTATTTGATCGTTCGAGTAATAAATTGCAGTAGATTCCAATGTAATATATTTAAAACTTGTAACAAGTGGATTCCAATAATAGATTAAAAACTTTCGATTTCGGGGGATTAAGGTTTAGTCGCAAATTCGACGGACAATTTGCGAGGAAGATGCAACCAAACAATCTGAAGCAAAATTGCATCATATGAGTAAGGAAAGTTTCCAGGCAAAATTGTGTGTATAAAATAGAGATTTTAATGAAAAAACACTCATGTATCGGTAGATCAATTTTAAAATCTTCAGCTAAATTATTAATGAAAAATCCCTTAAGTAAGAGATTTTAATTAAAAAAAACCTTCATGTATTAGTTCAGTCCATTAAAAATTATTAATTAAAAACTCTTCAAATATTTACAAATATATTTTAAACCCCTCAATATCTATTAACAAAAAAAACTCCTCTGCCAATAGTACCGTCAGAGCCTAAATGACTACCATCAAATCAATATTCTTTTATTTTGATTTATTAAAAGACGACGTGTATATTTTTTAGACATAAGACAATGTGGTGTTTGTTTTAAAAAAGCATTAGAATGTGATGCAATCGACTGAAAGTCTAAACGATAAATTAATATAACTAAAATATCGCATTTACGCTGCGTAAAACAATGAAAATGAACAAATTCATTTATAATTTTAGGAATTAAACGCATCTAAAATAAAAGATAAGCATGAGAACGAATGACAGTTTGTATTTTACACGGTTTTGGAATTTTTAAAACGATATTAAGGATTTTTAAAAATTTATAATATTTTAAAAGAAACATAGCATTGTTTTAAGTATAAATAAAATACACATCTGTAGTTTTTAACAAGCAACGACGCAAAATATCGATTAAACGAGATATATATAGGCGGAATTATAAACATAAGAGTTTTGCCACTAAAAATTCGTACTTGAGGAGTTTTTTCATTAATAATTTATTTAAAGGTTTTTAAATGGACCGACTAATATTTGAGAGTTTCTATCATTAAAATTTATTGTTTAAAATTTTTTTTTATTATAATTTAGTTAAGGGTTTTAAAATGGATTAGGCAATATTTGAGTGTTTTTTCATTAAAATCCCTATCAATACAAATTCTTCACAAATGTGGCGTCGAAATTACGATGAAATTAGTTTAAACATTGCGTGTAAGGTTTTCGTCGATAAGTCAACACAAATCACGAATTAAATTAAAATTCGAAACTAAAATTAAACTGATATTGAAATTGATATTAAAATAGAAATTAAAACTGGAATTAAAATTAAAACAGTTTGATATTGAGAAAAAAAAAAGATAAACAAAGTTTTTTAACACATAAGAAAAAAATAAAGCAAAATATTGGGATCATGCCTGAGGAGATAACTGTGCTACGTCGAACTCCGTCTGGTCTCGTGCTTCCTCCGTCGGTTGTCTCTGAGTTCTAATTGTTGTTGCTAGAGCTAGGAAGTCTTGCCCGAGAATCCCAAAGAGATGATCGTACTCTCGATCCGTGAAACAAGCTCGGCGTTCTGTTTCTTCTCCGCTTCCAAGCTTTGTCTCAGCTCGACAGAATCATCTGTAGTAGGAGGAGAAGAAGCTGAGGGGATAACTTCAATGGAACCAACACCGTAAATCCGTCCCTTTTTATTCTTCGGAGCATCCTGGAAAAAAAAAACATATGTTGAAGGAAAAATCTTCTTTAAAGAAGATCAGAAATGTGATGAGACTTTCTGTAGAATTTTGATCTCTCAAAGTCGTAAAGGATCGGACAACACAGATTTTATTCTGTTTTTTGTCTCTCTCTCTCTTTCTTGTGTTACAGTCAAAGTGTTTTCTTTGTTATGTATTGCTCGATCTTTGTAAACGAAAACCACACACTTTTATTAGATATATAAACTTTATTTATAGGTTTACATAGGCCTGGGCATAAAATCCGAATCCAAAAATCTGATCCGAATCCGATCCAAAAAATCCGATCCGAATCCGATCCGAAATAGGTTCGGATTCTATTCGGATTATATATGATCCTATCCAAGTAATCTAAAATCTGAATAACCCGATCCGAATTCAAAAAAATCCGAAAAACCCGAAAATATCCGAAAAATCCGAAAAAGAAGGAACTCGGAATTTGGAGTTGGCATCTCTTGTTCAGTCTGTTGATAGAAGATAGCTTACAATATTCTCTTATTATAGTGTTTGAAGCATATGCTTCAAATTTTCAGCAGCTTCTAAGAACGTTACTTGTACTGGTGGAAAGTGCACATGGCACTACATTTTTCTCTGAATACATAACAAGTTTGTGTTTTTTTGTCGGTGTAGAAGAAAACATCTTTAGTGAAATTAAGGGCCTAATCTACTTACATATCTAAACTAGTTCCTCAAGAAAAACATATGAATCCTGCATAAGAAACAATCAATGAGGAATCTTTCAGAAATTTGAATACACAACTACAAGCTGTGTCTGGGAAGAAGTTCTACATATCTTCTGGATTTAGAAACACAAAAGGGTTAAAATCTTTTCATTGGAAGATAATTTCCAGTCATGCAAAGAACAAACCATGGGTGAGAACATGCATAATCAACATTATCATCATCTTGTAACCTCAAATCAATTAATTTGAAAAAACTAACCCCACTGAAAGATGAAGTTACCTAACTATCCGCATAGTCTGCTAAAGTAAATATAAGTCTCCTTCAATATTAGATGTATAATTACCGCTCTAACCTTGTTAAGTCTGCGTAACATCATTTAAGTATGCTTTAGATATCTTTTCTAAAAATGATTTATAGATTAATATAAAATGTAGAAAAATGAATTTTGTAAAAAATGACAATTTTACAAATATACATTTTTCTGAAATCAGAAAAAAAATCATAAAAATATAATCAAATATTATCCAAATGATTTTATATTTGAATGATAATAGGTAAATTTTAAATGTGAAGCGGACTTAATATAGGTATGCCTCATGATTTCTAAATAACATCTTTAATCTAATTTTCTTATCATATAAATAACATCTTTAACCTAATTTTCTCATATTTCAACCCACAAAAAAAAATCATTTACATATGATAGTGAAACTAGAAAAAGATGCATATTACAAAAGTCACAACAACACCACCAATAATAGCGTATGCCGTATGTCACCAAAACCACAACCAGATATATGTTATTACGTCAAACAAAACACTTAACTATTTGTTTGCTAATTAGAAAATTCTTCAAAGCATAGAATAAGTACTCATGCCTAACAATTCTTTAGTAATTGTTGCCGATTAAGCTAAGGGTGGCAGCTCACATTGCATTAGACAAAACAACACTTAAAAATCATCAAAACCACATTGCATTAAACAGAACAGTACTTAAAAATCACCAAAACCATCATTAAACTACTGCATTGTTCACTCCTATGATCCTAATAGCCAAAATATTCAAAGATAATATATATATTTATAAAAGAGCTAGTGCTGGATGCTAAGTGGTGATGATGATTGAAGAAGACTCAACGAACATGTACAGTATTCATTACACTACAAAAAGTCAAGCAATATTGAAAATTAAATATGCAATATAGAGAAAGCAAGTTGGTGCATATCTATAACCTAAGAACAGTTGAAAAATTATACCTCGTACAAGATAGTGTTTTTGTAACTCCCCAACCGTCCCTTTAATGTAAAACGCCTCGATTTGTCCATAAATACTTTATTAAATCCAAATAAATTCCAACAGATAACTCAAAACAGCAGCAACATCAACTTCAAGGCTCGTCAAGCACGGCATCAGGCTCACCTGAATAGATAGGAAAGGAGGGGATGAGTAATTTAGATTACCTAGTGAGAATAAGCCTAAAGAGCTTATGAATCCAATTAGAACGATCTATAACAACTTCCTAAAGCAAGTCTAAGGCTAAAACAAATACCAGCTCAACGATTACACAAACAAACATGGGGGCACGACTCCACCCAGGGCACACCATAGCGTGACAAACGTCCATCACGTCTTCAACCAGGGCACACCATAGCATGACAAACGGCCTCTCCCAACATACACAATCAATCCGGAGGCCCAAGACACACCATAGCGCACTTTGTTCCTACGTAGTGTTTATCCCAGCCTGCTACTAGGATAATCACCAGAATGCTAGAGTTCCTCCGTGCCGTTACTATAACGACCCACCCGAGGAATACCGACGACAGACTGACTTTCTGGGCCAGAATTCGTCCACCAACAAACTGACGCACATTCTCAACATTCGATCCAAGTCACAGATTTGAGAGTCCGAGTCTACAACGTAGCAAGCCACATGACACTCCCAGATTAAACTCACGCAAGCTCTCACACTTACGTACATAATGCACAATCATCACACTCAACATGCTATTAGTCATCAATCATCACACATCCAGTTAAATTTCATTCTTAACTTAAACTAAGTGATACATATATAAGTACATAATATATATATTAACAAACACAATCAACGACACATCTATTATTATTAGACATATGGCATATATACTTTAATCCTAGACTCAAACTAAGGAAACTTATTATATCTCAGAACTAAAGGAAACACTTAACAAATCCTCACCTTAGCTCACGATTGTTGAATACCTTATGTATCTAGAACTGCTACTTAAGGAACTGCTATTTTTGGAGCTTTCCTAAAATAGAAACTTTTCCAAATTAGTAACTTTCCTAAAATAGAAACTTTACAGAAATGGAAACCTTCCCTAAAATGGTAAGTCGGGTCAAAAGAGGCGGTTTTGTGCTCGGGCTGCAGGAAAATAACTCATAAACGTCCTTAGGTCAGTGTATAAACTCGGTTTATCTTTTATCCAAAACGATCGTTTTACCCCTGAACGTTAAACACACAGTTCTGGTCAAAGGGTGTTGAATATGATAAAACTAATTCCGTAAATGAATAGATCGGAGCAAGATGAATCACATACCAGAAAATCAGATTCAACGGTCACCAGAAAAATTTCCGACGAACCTTCTCGCGGCGATTATGGGCGCGTCCGGCGACGTATGGACGAGCGGTCAGCGGCCTTGGCTTCATCTCGGCGAGATCACAATCAGAGGTCATACAGTTGATCTCCGATGACTTTTCTGGCGACGGCACGGTGATTCTGATGGTGGGTGGTGGCGGTCTGGCGATGGCTTTAGCGGCGCGGATGATTCTCCGGTTTGACAGGGCTTCGCCAAAGCTTTTAGCTGTAAGCGAATATGAAGCCTTATACCTCCTTTTATAAGTGATTAGAGGGAAAACCCTAGATTTTTTTGGGGATGTGGGCCCTTTGGTGGGCTTGGGCTGTTACAATTCTCCCCTACTACAGAGTCCCTGAATTCATCCCATCACCTCGTTCCTCGCTTTGGTCCTTAAAGAGTTGAGGATAGTCCGTTCGCATCTGTTTCTCTGATTCCCAAGTCTCTTCTCTGATCCCATGCTCTTTCCCAACATACCTTGATTGACTACATACAGTAAACTCGCTCGAAATGAGTTACCTTACCTTACAATCGCAATGTATTTGGTTTTCTTTTACCTTAGACTAGATCATCAAAAATGTGTCCTTAACATTTTTGGTTAATAACCATTCTGCATTCTAATAAAAGATATGTCACATTTGCATTGTCTTAAAGCTTGAAAGAATTTTTCGCTTCCATGTGTTCTTTCAACGGTTTTCTTTTCACCGTTTTAATGCAACCACAGTTGATCTATTGTTAAACTTGTCTCGCAACATGGTATCTGAAGACGATAATCATGACCATTATGACTTTTTCAATCCAGTAACTAGGGACTGACATGTTTCCTCTACACACTCTGATTCATAAATGACTTTACCTCAAAATCTTCAATCTTGATGAGCTATTACAATGCTTTCGTGACACTTATGCTTGGGTTTCCATACCCATACATTTTTTCTTTTAAGTTTTGCTTTAGGATTTTCATTCCCTCGGGATTGTCAGTTTCCCTTTAACTTCGCATTGTTCTCTTTTACCACCTTGATCCTCCTTTTGGCCGGACAAGTTTACAACGTAGATAACAACCTTTGTGATCCTTTGTGATTTTTCCCACATCCTTGGTCAATTTCTTACTCACCGTCCACAATGAGTTTTATTTTCTCCGTAAACTTTGGTGTAAATGCTCTTTTTATTCCTCTGCGTAATCCTTCTCATTATCTTTAGTGAGTTTACTCCTCCTTGTCCTTATTGAATTTACCTTGTTACCTCTTCTCTCATCCTCAAGAAATTGTTGCAGAATAAGAAACTTATCGGTAAACTTGCAATGAAATATATTCCTCAATATTCCATAGCTCGACAACTTTACATAAACTAAAAATGAAACTTATTATATCTGGTGTGGTGTCCTCCCACAATTTACTGATTTCCTTGCAGTCACTCTTTCCTATCCTTTCCAAGGAATAAGGAAACACGACTTGTGTGGCTGCCAGATCTCGTCCTGATCTTTCTACCTTATAATATGAGTTTGGTTACGAAAACAAAAACATTCCTTTATTCTCCAGAATGCTAGATCATCATCTAAACATCCCACAACGTTTTTTTATAACGTAAGTTCTCACCCTTCAATTCTATGGTAAACCTTTTCGTGATTACCACCCTTAGTAATTACGTTCACGGCCTTTCCATGACCAGTGTGATCCATCACTATCACAAAATATTTCACTTCTTGGTAAACAAATTTTTCCAAAATGTTATCCTTAGCGATCTACCACACGCCGACCTGTCTATGATCGACGTGTTTTTTCACTATCATGATTCGCGATCATTTCCATAACCGATGTTATTCATATGTCAACATTACTAAATAACTTTCATGAGCTCTCACAAAAAATTAGCCATCATCCTTACCCATTCCTACCATAGAATTTGGATTCATCGACTACTCTTTCCTTAGTCATTCCAATAACATAGATTAATCATTCCCGATGATTTAGCTCTCGTTAGAACATACTAACTTCTCCAATTTCAGTTATCAATTAACTGATTATGACTTACACGAATCTAAATTTAGATCTTTAAATTCAATCCTTATTGGTTACTTATCAGATAACTTTTTCACTCGGTTAACCCTGAACCCAACCATTTAATCGATTTACAAACATGCTGCTAACACTTTCCATATGTTAGTTGACTATAAAAAAGTTTATTCCATCTAGCACTTGTCATAGATACCACCGGGCTCTTCCGTAGAACAATCCATGCTTGTCCCGCATCGAAACCTCTTCGACTTTCAGAACAGCCTGTTCTCCCGCAACTCGAGGGTTTTTTTTTTCAAGATGATTTTAGGCACCTGCTTGAATTTTATTTTCTCAATCATTTTCTTAACATGACTAATAATCCATCGATCTATCACCAATCCTTTATCAACAACGATTTTTCATGCAGTGATTCTTGATGATCATCCATCGGTCGTTTCTTGCTCTTACGTTCCAGACACTTTTCGGCATCTGAACATAAGAACAAGCGAATCAGCCTTCTTCTTCAGGACTGTCTCCCGGATTAGAACCGGTTTCACATAACCTAGAGCTCTAATACCAACTTGTAACAACCCAACCGTCCCTTTAATGTAAAATGCCTCGATTTGTCCATAAATACTTTATTAAATCCAAATCAATCCCAACAAATATCCCAAAACAGCAGCAACATCAACTTCAAGGCTCGTCAAGCATGACATCATGCTCACCTGAATAGGTAGAAAAGGAGGGGATAAGTAATTTGTATTACCTAATGAGAATAAGCCTAAAGGGCTTATGAATCCAATTAGAACGATCTATAACAACTTCCTAAAGCAAGTCTAAACCTAAAACATGCAGACAAACACGGTGTCTATTACACCCAAGCAAATAACTGCTCAACGGTTACACAGACAAACATGGGGACACGACTCCACCCAGGGCACAGCATAGCGTGACAATCGTCCATCACGTCTTCATCCAGGGCACACCATAGCATGACAAACGGCCTCTCCCAACATACACAATCAATCCGGAGGCCCATGACACACCATAGCGCACTCCTCTCCTGCATAGTGTTCATCCCAGCCTGCTACTAGGGTAGTCACCAGAATGGAAGAGTTCCTCCGTACCGTTACTATAACGACCCACCCGAGGAATACCAACGACAGACTAACTTTCTGGGCCAAAATTCATCCAACAACAGACTGACGCACATTCTCAACATCCGATCCAAGTCACAGAGCTGAGAGTCCATGTCTACAACGTAGCAAGCTACAGGACACTCCCAGATCAAACTCACGAAAGCTCTCACACTTACGTACATAATGCACAATCATCACACTCAACATGCTATTAGTCATCAATCATCACACATCCAGTTAAATTTCATTCTTAACTTAAACTAAGTGATACATATATAGTATATATTATACAAACACAATCAACGACACATCTATTATTATTAGACATATCACATATATATTTTAATCCTAGACTCAAACTAAAGAAACTTATTATATCTCAGAACTAAAGGAAACACTTAACAAGTCCTCACCTTAGCTCACGATTTTTGAATACCTTTTGTATCTGAAATTGCTACTTAAGAAACTGCTATTTTTGGAGCTTTTCTAAAATAGAAATTTTCCCAAATTAGTAACTTTCTAAAAGTAGTAACTTTCCTAAAATAGAAACTTTACATAAATGGAAACCTTCCCTAAAATGGTAAGTCGGGTCAAAAGAGGCGGTTTTGTGCTCAGGTTGCAAGAAAACAACACATAAACGCCCTCAGGTCAGTGTATAAACTCGTTTTATCTTTTATCCAAAACGACTGTTTTACCCATGAAGTTTAAACACTTAGTTCTGCCCCAACGGTGTTGAATATGACAAAACTAATCCCGTAAGATGAATAACATACCAGAAAATCAGATCCAACGGTCACCGGAAAAAATTTTGGCTAACCTTCCGACAGCGATTCGGGGTGCGTCCGGTGACATATGGACGAGTAGTCGGCGACGTTGGCTTCGTCTCGGCAAGATCTTTGCAACAAGCCGGAACTGTCACATTCAGAGATCGGAAAATTGATCTCCGGTGAATTTTCCGGCGACGGCACGATGATTCCGACTATGGATGGTGGCAGTCCGGCGATGGCTTCAACGGCGCGGGTGACTCTTCGATTTGACATAGCTTTGCCAAGGCTTTTAGATGTGGGAGAATATGAAGCCTTATCCCTCCTTTTATAAGTGACTAGAGGGGAAACCCTAGAGTTTTTTGAGGATGTGGGCCCTTTGGGGGGCTTGGGATGTTATAGTTCTTCTCTGCTGTTGATAAGCCACCAGAGTGGACAGAGTTGAGACTAATGCTCTGCAATCTTGTTGGAGACTTCGTTGCAGATTTTCTCTGCTAAACCATCACCAGAGTGGACAGAGCTGAGACTAATGCTCTGCAATCTTGTTGGAGACTTCGTTGCAGATTTTCTCTGCTAAACCATCAATGAACGTTCCATCCTTCCTTTTGTGAGTCTGCTCCATGATCTCGACAATT
This sequence comes from Boechera divaricarpa, assembly GCA_026770425.1. Classification (NCBI taxonomy): domain Eukaryota; kingdom Viridiplantae; phylum Streptophyta; class Magnoliopsida; order Brassicales; family Brassicaceae; genus Boechera; species Boechera divaricarpa. The sequence goes on along the minus strand of CM049186.1, from coordinate 3,168,884 downwards.
ACAGGGAGTACATTCTTTTTAGCCTAACACCAAAATTAAAACAATAATTATGAATTAGAAATTAATTATATGCCATTTATTAATAAAATTAATAAAATGTAAAGTATGAAAGACTTATAATTTTTAATGCACGACTAGCATAAGACTTCTGCCCTGAGGTGTGCCTACTCGGCCGTAACCACCCACACTAGTGTTGCGAGAAATTGAACACTTAGCGCTTCGATCTTCAGACTTTGGATCAAGCCAATAAGCTTTGCGGCCCTTCCATTTATCGGGATCCATCCACCTAGGCATTACTTTATGATATGCTCAAATTAATACCCTATGATGATACTAAAGCAGTTGCTGCAGTAAAGTTAGGGGTCGAACACAAGAACTCAAGAAAACTCACGCAATAGAGGAAAGATGCAGATTGTGCTAAGCAAACAAATGATTGAATAGAAAACAAATGATTGAATTAAACTTAGGTTGATTTATATGGGAGGAAACTAGGCTCAGGGAAATTCTCAGGAAATCAATGATAGATAACAATTAATCAATTAAGGTTCAATTCAATTAAGCGCCGTTCTCGAACTCAAACACGAAAGTATAGTTAACCAACTGTCGTTGCGAAAACTAACTAAGTCTAAAGTCTAAAATTCCAAATCTCTTTGCAAATCCTACATAGTAAACCAGCAATCAATTCAAGCTTGATATGTTCACAATTCGATTAAACCAAATCTCTTTGCAGATAATCCAATTGCTCACCCTAGGTTTTATCAGATTACTCAATTGCACTGTCGTGCCTAATCGATTAATCTAGGTTCTATGTTCTAAGTGATCAGGTTAGAAATAGCTTTGAGAACAACTTATGGTGAAGAACTATTCAGATTTTGAACCCTAACAAATCAATCATCATAAATCAGAGAAATCCATATGAGAAAACCCTGAACCTAAAAAGAGACTACTCAGACATGATAGATGAAACAAATACCATAACTGAATAAATCATGAAATTAAATATAACAAAAGAATAAAAACAAGGGTTCGGGATCTTCTCTATGATGAACAAAGTCTTGGATCCGTCTCCCTCTCAAAAGTTCTCAAATCTCAATGGTGGCTCCAAAAATCAAAATCCAAAGTAAAGTCTGCCGCCCCCCTAACCTAATGACTAAAAGTTTGCTTAAATATGTCCCAAAACACGAGCTGGGCCTCTTTGTAGATAAAGGAAAGTATTGGGTTTCTTCTGGTGAGAATTCTCTTCCTTGGATATTTCTCTATCTCCGCGTCCGTTACGTCGGTATCGATCGATACTGGGATGGTGTCGATCGATACTCAGGCCAGTCGTCGGTATCGATCGATACCGGGATGGTGTCGATCGATACCCAGGCTTCAAAACGGGTACTTTCTTCGGTTTGCTCCAAAAAGCTCCAAATGGTTCCAAAATCTCCAATTTCGTCCCAAACGTGCTAAAACCTGAAAAGACTCTAAAATGATAGAAAAAGCACTAGAAAGACTCGATAAAACAACTTATATCATGGCTAAAAACGGGTAAAATCCATGATATATCACTCCCCCAGACTTAGCCTTTTGCTTGCCCTCAAGCAAAACAGAAAACTAAGTGAGAGAAAGAGGTTTGAAAAACCTTAGAGATCCTGATCTGGTACCGAAATCGCTGCAATGATCCTTCTTCCCAAGCGCCCACTGCTGCCTGATCAGCTCCAGATCTAACCACCATGTACTTCTCCATCGGAATTCCCAGTATTGATAGTGTTGGCTACCGAATCCCCGGTTCTTACCCTCTCAATGTATCAAGTATCTTAGGTGAATAATGGGGTCATAGGAAATTTTCCTACCCCTCACTTTAGGAACTTGTATGATCATCCCTTATCCAAGTAGAATAATGGGGTCATAGAAAATTTTCCTACCCCTCCACTTGGCGGAAATCATCTCATCTTTCATGCATTTTTGATCCTGATTATCACCAAATTCATATCCAGTACTTATCACGGGGGAGATCTACCATTTCTTTCATACGCAATAGTTCCTTAGCTAGGTAATGAATGATGAATCAAGTTCTTTGAACATTTACCTTATTGATGAAGTGCAGAATTTGGCTAAAACTTGTGATGAAAACTTGTTGGAGACAATCCATGAATTCTGGCTGGCTGGTTTACCTCTGGATTTTTCATTAGCCGAACTGGATATTGACCCTGTAACAATAGACACTCAAAAGCAAAACCAGCACCTCAAAACCAAGCACAGTCGGGAATCTCTAAGTTGTTTTGACACGAAAAAATATTTTTTTTTTTTTTTTTGAAAAAAAAAAAAAAAAAATGTCACTAACAACCCCCCCCACATTTAAAAAAACCCGTCCCCAGTGTTTTTAAAGCCCGTAGAAGGTGAAAGAAAAATAAATGGAGAAAAATGGTAAGATGAAGAACGAGAGGTGTTACCACAGGCAAGTGGTATCGATCGACACCATGGTGGTATCGATCGATACCAGGCAGAAACCGTGAAGAAAAACCTCTTTCTGCGTGAATGATCTGACTGTGTTAGATGATCCGAGTTAGAAACTGAGATACATTCAGACACGAGTTAGAGAGAACAAAAGATCATAAATTTTAAACCATTTGCGTCCATACAAAAGAGAAACTGACATTAGTTCAAAGCAAAACAAAAGAAAAAATGAAAAAGAGAAAACATAAAAATCGAGAGAGAGATGACTAATCCTCCGAATACTCGGAGTCATAGTCGGTGTCATCACCACCAGCTGTGCATGATGGTCCAGCAGCGGGCAGTGCGGTGCGAGCGAGAAGTCGATGGAGTCATGCAGCTGCAACGAGAAATGGTGCTCCAAATCGCACGAAGACTCGAACAACGTACTGCTGAAAAGGGTCCAGGTCCATGGGTGGAGCAGCAGGAAATGTAGGAGCAGGAGGCTGAGTCGGCGCGTCTTCGTCAGCAGCAGCAGTGTGAGATCCGGAGGGCATACCGCGGCGTCGAGTGACTGGCGCGCGAACCATGTCTATCTGAGCAGGGGTGAACAGCAGCTTGGATGCATCTGAATCTATGTCCGTCAGATCTGTGTTGGGCAGCTGGACAAGGAAGTCCCCCTGAGAGGTGCTGAATACCCAACGCCGTCCTGGCTTAAGCCAGCGCAGATGCTCTAAATGCGACTCATCCATCACAGCTCGAGTAGAGACAATCGAACAGCTCGAAACATCAATCCCAAAATGAAGAAAAATGGGAGTGAGAAGGTTACCCACAGACTCTGACTTGGCGCGCCCTGAAGTCTTGCCACTCTTGCCGCGCGAGGTGAAAGGTTTCACCTTCAGTGACTCCAGGTGATGTGCGAATACTGCACCCAAGTTAACTGCAAGATCCAGCTCAGGCCATTCATACTCCTCATCATCAATAATGTCTCCAATGGCCATAGACATCACAATCAGCTCAGATACCCGCATCTTGTTGGGCTCCATTTTGCACATCAGCGTGTTGCTCAGAATCCGAGCTAGGCATCGCAAGACTGGGTGGCGGATATCCATCTGCGTCGTCGTCTTGCTGTGATATTGCCCGTGTCCGAAATGCCGCCAGAAGTTTTGGACGTCCAGCGGTGTTTTGAAATCAATTCTGTATGCCCAGAGCGCATCATTCAGTTTAGTAGACCAGTCCTTCCGCGAAGTACCCACAGTCTTCTCAAGAATCTCCTTGATCTGCCTGTTTGAAACCTCAACTTGTCCACTTGTCTGAGGATGATACGGTGTAGCAACACGATGATTAACCCCGTACCTCCTCAACAACCGCTCGAAAACCTTGTTGATGAAGTGACTGCCACCATCACTGATGACGATTCGCGGGATCCCAAACCGCGGGAAGATGATGGTCTTAAACAGCTTAAGAACCACCGTATGATCATTGGTTGGACTAGCAATCGCTTCCACCCACTTGGAGACATAGTCAACAGCAACCAAAATGTATATGTTCTTGTGCGACGATGGAAAAGGACCCATGAAGTCAATGCCCCAGCAATCAAAAACTTCAACCTCAAGGATGAAGTTTTGTGGCATCTCATGTCGCTTACTGATCTTCCCTATCCGCTGACAAGTATCGCACTGAGCAACAAAAGCATTAGCATCTCTGAACATCGTCGGCCACCAGAAACCGGCTTGCAGAACCTTAGAAACTGTCTTGAAAGTTGCGAAATGCCCAGCATATTCAGAACCATGGCAGTGGAAAAGAACGTCTGGAACTTCAGACTCAGCCAAACATCTTCTGTAAAGACCATCAGAGCAATGCTTATACAGATAAGGTTCATCCCAGAAGAAACGCCGTACCTCTCGCAGAAACTTTTTCCTCTCATAAGGTGTGGTGTGATTCGGCTCAGTTTCTGTTGCTAAAAAGTTGGCGATGTCAGCATACCAAGGCCTGGAAACGGTTGTCACAGCAGCTGAATAGGCAGCATAAGAACTGATGCCATCTGTCGACAAAATTGTGTGATCCGCCGAAGGGTGTCGATCGATACCAGGTGGTATCGATCGATACTGATGCTTAGATCGTCAGAGAATTCGAAATTTTTCGAAAATTCAGCCCGGTCCTCTGTAGCAATGAAATAGATGCGTTCCTCTGGTAAGTAATCATCAATAGGCACGTCCCCATCTATCTTCATTCGCGACAAGTGATCTACAACTCCATTCTCTATCCCTTTCTTGTCCTTAATTTTGATATCGAAGCCCTGAAGTAAAAGTACCCAACGACACAGACCAGGCTTGAGGTCTTTGTTCTGAAACAAGTATCTAAGAGCAGCATGATCAGTGTGCACGACTACTTTGCTTCCAACCAAATAAGATCTGAATTTCTCAAAAGCGAACACAACTGCTAGGAGCTCTTTCTCGGTAGTACTGTAGTTGCGTTGGGCATCATCCAATGTTCGGCTGGCATAATAAATGACATGCAGCCTCTTTTCCTTCCTCTGACCCAGCACAGCACCTACAGCAAAATCGCTCGCATCGCACATGACCTCAAAAGGCAGATTCCAATCCGGAGGTTGAACAACAGGCGCGCTCACTAGCGCCGCTTTGATGGCCTTGAAAGCAGCATGACAAGCAGGGGTGAAGTCAAATTGCACCTCTTTACACAACAGGGCAGTAAGAGGGCGAGCAATTTTTGAGAAATCCTTCATAAATCTCCTGTAGAAACCAGCATGACCCAGGAAACTTCGGGTCTCTGAAACTGACCATGGGGGTTGCAAACTCGAGATCACCTGAACCTTGGCTTGATCAACTTCAATCCCTTTCTCTGAAACCTTATGTCCCAAAACAATCCCAGCTTGCACCATGAAGTGACATTTTTCCCAGTTAAGAACCAGATGCTTCTCTTCACATCGCTGAAGAACCTTGCATAAGTTATCCAGACAATCCTTAAATGAAGACCCATAAACAGAGAAATCATCCATGAATACCTCCATAAACTCCTCGATCATATCAGTGAAGATCGAAATCATGCATCTCTGGAAAGTGGCAGGAGCGTTACATAGCCCAAACGGCATTCTGCGGTACGCAAAAGTGCCATAAGGGCATGTAAAAGTTGTCTTCCCTTGATCCTCTGGGTGAATGGGGATCTGGAAAAAACCTGAATACCCATCAAGAAAACAGTAGTATGGGTGATTAGCCAAGCGCTCCAACATCTGGTCAATAAAAGGCAAAGGAAAATGATCCTTTCGTGTAGCAGCATTCAACTTTCTGTAATCAATACACATCCTATGACCAGTGATAGTCCGTCTCGGGATCAACTCGTTCTTTTCATTCTTTACCACTGTGATACCGCCTTTCTTAGGCACAACATGAACTGGACTGACCCAAGAACTATCTGAGATTGCATAAATGATCCCAGCTTCTAGCAGTTTCATCACTTCTTTCCTGACAACCTCTTTCAAGTTCGGGTTCAACCGTCTCTAACATTCAATCGATGACTTTGACTCATCTTCCAGGTAGATCCTGTGCATGCATAGGTCGGGAGGGATACCTGCAATATCATCAAGAGAATAGCCGAGAGCTTTGCGATACTTGCGCAGCTTGCTCAGCAGTAAAGTGACCTCCGCATTGTTCAAAGAAGAATTGACAATAACAGGATATGTCGAATTAGGGCCAATGAAAACGTACCTTAGCTCGGCTGGAAGTGGTTTGAGCTCAATCTTTGGTGCCTTTTCCTCACTCCAATCCCCAGAAACACTGACTTGATTAGGAATTTCGCCTAAACTTTCCACTGCACACACGTGGTGTCGATCGATACCTCTTCTGGTATCGATCGATACTGGCTCTGCACTGTCGAGGATTCTAACATAACCAGCAGCATCATCATCAAAACCCAACTCTGACCTTTCAGTATGAACCAGTGCTCGCTCTAGTGGATCCTCAGGATGCTTCCCCAGAGAATACTCTTACGCAATGTCACCGAATGTATCGACACGAAGGTTTGCCCGTCGATGGTTGGTCGTTTCATGATTTTCTCCATGCTGAAGGACATTACCAAATCACCAACGTTCAGAGTAATCTGCCCATTCTTGCAGTCAATCAGAGCACCAGCAGTAGCAAGGAATGGTCTGCCTAGGATAAGAGGATCCTTAGGCTCAGCATCGTATTCCAAAACGATGAAATCAGTTGGAATCAAGCAATTCCCAATCTTAACAGGTACATCTTCGAGAAGCCCTTCTGGTAGACGTACAGAACGATCAGCAAGGACCAGTGAAATCCGTGTAGGTTGATAATCACTCATTCCCATTCTCTTAGCAACGGAGTGCGGCATAAGATTCACACTTGATCCAATATCACAAAGAGAGCGCGCAAAATGTTCTGTGAAAACAGTGCAATCCAACACAAAACTACCTGGATCTGGAAGTTTCTTAGGGATCGTGTTGGTGAGAATAGCACTGCACTCGGCTGAAAGCATAGCAACACCTTCACTGAGACTGAAGTTGCTGGATACCATCCGCTTCACGTATCTTCTGAATGCAGGAGAAGTTTTGATAGCATCAACAAAAGGAAGCTCAACTACCAGCTTGTCCAACATAACCTTGCATCTAGCATCTTCCCACTCCTTTTTGGTCAGCTTAGGAGTGATAGGATAGGGCAACTTCGGCTTGTAGACCCTTTCTGTGACAGGTTCAGCGCCTTCTTTCGGATTTGTCTTGGTATCGATCGATACTGGAGGAGTGTCGATCGATGCTTTGGTGGTATCGGTCGATACTGGTGGAGTGTCGATCGACACGCCGGGATTTTCAGCATCCCACTCGTCGTCTCCAGCAAGATCGACGAGATTATCAGCTATTGGAGCTTGCTCAACTCCTGATTCTACCACTTTACCACTTCTCAGACTTATGGCATTGATGTGGGCTCTTGGATCTTCAGTCTTTCCTGGTAGAAACCCCTCTTGTCTTTTCACAGCAGCTGCGGTCTGAGCAATCTGAGTTTTGAGCTTCTTCTGCGACAGATTCAACGCCTCAATCTTGCCATTCAGGTCGATATACAAGTTATCCAGCTTCCCATTAAACTCTCCAGTCATCCTTTGTTGTCCCTGCAGAATCTGTTCCAAAAGGATCTCTGTCTTACTCTCTGTAGACCTCGGAGAATGCGGTTGGTAAGATGAATTACCGTATTGGCGAGTAAAGTCATTGCTCTGAAGTGGTTTTTGGGCGAATTGTGTGGCACCAAAACCAGATTGGTTACCTCCAGACTTGTAACCACCTTGCTGATTGTTGTTGAAGCTTCGGTTGTTGTTGTAACCAAATCGCTGACCCTGAAAACCAGAACCACCAATGTAGTTAACATCCTCTGCCTCATCTTCAATGTTCTCTACTTCCTCAGCAAAATGTACAGCCTTCTTCGTCTTTCCCACTAAGAGGTTGTTCATCGTGTCCAGCTTCGCCTGAACCTCAGCAATCTGCGAACCGTCAGCAACACTAGCGAGCCTTTTCCGCTCAAAATCAGCATTCTTGGTGCTATTGCTAGACGCCAAGTTCTCAATCAGCTTCACAGCTTCGGTTGGAATCCTAGTGTTGAAGTTTCTATTGCTTGCAGAATCTAGTGCCATCTGATACCGCCAATCAATCCCTCTGTAAAAGATCCCGAGCAGCTGAACTTGACTAAAACCGTGATGCGGACAGTCTCTCTGGTAGGATCTGAATCGCACCCAAGCAGCCTTGAGTGCTTCTGTTAGACCTTGAGAAAATTGAGAGAGCTTGTTCCTGAGCTCCTCCGATCTCGCATCGTCATAGAAATTGTTCAGGAATGCGTTCTTGGTCTCGTTCCAAGTAGTGAGAGATCCGGGAGGTAGCTGCTTCAGCCAGTAAGCTGCCTCTCCACCAAGAGAGTATGGAAAGAGCTTACAAAAGAGGTATTCATGTGGCACTCCATTGTACTTCATGCTAGTGACCAAGTCCTCGAATTTCTCGATGTGATCCATAGGGTGCTCATGAGAAAGACCGGTGAAAGGGTGTTGTCCGCCATGAGCGAAGTAAGCAGGCTTCAGCTCAAAGTCATTCCTCTAGAAAGTTGGAATACGGATCGCTGCTCGATTGGCATAGAATTGATCTGGTCGGTTGTAATCGCCAAGTGTCCGTTCAGCAACAGCTTGGGGTTGTTGTGGAGGAGGTAGTTGTCCACCTTCCTCATCATGCACCAAACCTTGTGGAAGATCCATCTCAACTGTAGTTCTTTTCTTTGTTCGAATTGTGCGTTCAAGCTCTGCTAGCTCAGTATTGGAGAGATTAATCAGTGGTGTGTCCTTCTTTCTCCTGGTAGTACGCTGATGCATACACCTGAAAATCAAAAGACGAGAAAATAAGCAACCAAAATTGCAAAACAGACTTGCAGTGTCGATCGATACCAATGGAGTATCGATCGATACTGACGACGAACTTAGACAAAATCGACAACTAAAATTCTAATGGTGAATTTTTAGAGTCCCCGGCAACGGCGCCAAATTTGATATGCTCAAATTAATACCCTATGATGATATTAAAGCAGTTGTTGCAGTAAAGTTAGGGGTCGAACACAAGAACTCAAGAAAACTCACGCAATAGAGGAAAGATGCAGATTGTGCTAAGCAAACAAATGATTGAATAGAAAACAAATGATTGAATTAAACTTAGGTTGATTTATATGGGAGGAAACTAGGCTTAGAGAAATTCTCAGGAAATCAATGATAGATAACAATTAATCAATTAAGGTTCAATTCAATTAAGCGCCGTTCTCGAACTCAAACACGAAAGTATAGTTAACCAACTGTCGTTGCGAAAACTAACTAAGTCTAAAGTCTAAAATTCCAAATCTCTTTGCAAATCCTACACAGTAAACCAGCAATCAATTCAAGTTTGATATGTTCACAATTCGATTAAACCAAATCTCTTTGCAGATAATCCAATTGCTCACCCTAGGTTTTATCGATTACTCAATTGCACCGTCGTGCCTAATCGATTAATCTAGGTTCTATGTTCTAAGTGATCAGGTTAGAAATAGCTTTGAGAACAACCTATGGTGAAGAACTATTCAGATTTTGAACCCTAACAAATCAATCATCATAAATCAGAGAAATCCATATCAGAAAACCCTGAACCTAAAAGGAGACTACTCAGACATGATAGATGAAACAAATAGCATAACTGAATAGATCATTGAAATTAAATATAACAAAGAATAAAAACAAGGGTTCGGGATCTTCTCTATGATGAACAAAGTCTTGGATCCGTCTCCCTCACAAAAGTTCTCAAATCTCAATGGTGGCTCAAAAATCAAAATCCAAAGTAAAGTCTGCAGCCCCCCTCTAACCTAATGACTAAAAGTTTGCTTAAATATGTCCCAAAACACGAGCTGGGCCTCTTTATAGATAAAGGAAAGTATTGGGCTTCTTCTGGTGAGAATTCTCTTCCTTGGATATTTCTCTATCTCCGCGTCCGTTACGTCGGTATCGATCGATACCGGGATGGTGTCGATCGATACTCAGGCCAGTCGTCAGTATCGATCGATACCGGGATGGTGTCGATCGGTACCCAGGCTTCAAAACGGGTACTTTCTTCGGTTTGCTCCAAAAGGCTCCAAATGGTTCCAAAATCTCCAATTTCGTCCCAAACGTGCTAAAACCTGAAAAGACTCTAAAATGATAGAAAAAGCACTAGAAAGACTCGATAAAACGACTTATATCATGGCTAAAAACGGGTAAAATCCATGATATATCACTTTATCGCCTTACTTCTTTTTTTTTTTTGGTCAATAGTTACTTATGTTTCATTTAAAAAGATATAGGTTTGAAGGCCATAATCTCTCTTAAAATAAAACAAAAAAAGCCCAACTCGGGGCCCATAAAGTAATAGAAGATAAACCCCAAGGCCTGTAAGGTGACGAGTTCGCCCTAGGTCTAACTAGAAGGCAACGGCGCACGGTGTCCTCTCCCGGCGGCCGCTCAGCGGTGAAGCGGATGTAGAACTCGGGTGCTTTCACGAAAATGACTCCGGAAGAAGCAGCTCCACTAGGAGCGATAAGGTCATCAGAATTAGATTCCGAGGAAGAGCGTCCTTGAGAGCTCAAAGAGAAGGTAGCCAACGAAGTCGACGAGGGTCTCCAATGAAGCTCACCGGGATTGGTTGGAGGATGGATGCAAACACTTGAACGGCTCTGGAATAAGTTCTCCGCCAATGTAGAAATCTGAAGCTTAAACAAGCCTACGTAGAAACTTCCAAAAGCAAATCTGGTATGAGCGGATAACACGGGAGAGCTTCCTTGATGGAACAAGGAGGAAATGGCCAACGAAGGAAGCTTGACGGCACTTGAACGACTCCGTATTAGGCTCACCGCCAGCGACGGTTTATAGATCTGAGACAAGCATGAAGCCACGGAGAGAATTCCCAAGGATAAGTCAATATGAGCAGCTTTGGAAGAGAAGTTCGAAGTTTTTCGGCATAGAGCCGAGAGAGTGATGAAAGCGACAAAATGGAAGCTCCAGAACACGCCGGTCGAACGGTGGACTGAGAGAGTGGAAGGTGAAATCGATTTTCGGCACGGAGCCGAGAGTTTGGTGAAGATGGTGAGACGACCATCACTGTCGCCGGACGAGCGGTAGAAAGCAGAAGAGGATGGTGGAAAAGATCTCCAGTCTTGACCGGTAAAGGTGGAGGAGCCGACAGTCATCGACCACCGAGCAGCAACCACGAGCGACGGAAGCGAGACCAAATCTAAAAGCAAGAGAAGAGCTATCGAGAGACTGAGGAGCAGGAGCATGGGGCAACGACGCCAGAGCCGATGGCCGCCGCTGCCCAAAGCCAAGGGAAAGGCTAGGTTTGTCTTCAGCTTTTGCGAGAGAGAAAAGAAGAAGGCGCGTGTATTTCACACCTCTTTTTTTATGCCTTACTTCTTCAACTTACCTTTCCACTTGCTAACTATATCACACAAGCAGATGGCCGCCTTTTCTTCAAAATGCCTCCGAACATTAACGGATTTTGAGTTGTCCTAGTTGTATTGTTGTTGTGATCAAAGAAATAAAAATAATTTAGAAGTTCAATTAATAATTTTTAAAACTTTATAAATTACTTAAACAAATCAAAAATCTAAAAATTTACTGCAAACATGTGAAACCAAGTGTTCAAATCTCTGGAGGCGTCTGTGAGACGTTAGCGTAGGGTTGTAACATCCGTGTCCCTAAGTCGTCCTCTCGAGTTGTATTTAATTATGTTGTTGTTGTGATGAACCCTCGGGATATTGTATTTTTGACGTTGATTAAAAAATAAATATATGATGACGTTTTCATGTATTAGGTTGTCGAGTACATGATGTGGGATTTCATGTATCGACGGGGCGACATATGATGTGGTATTTCATGTGTTGCGGGATTGAGCGAAGTATTCGTTCCGTCTCGGTTCGGGGATTTTTGGGTTTACGTCAATAGATCCTACTATGTGGTCGGGGTCGGTAGAATTATGTGATATTTAATTCTATCGACGGGGTCATTAGGATTATGTGGTATTTAATCCTAATGACGGGTCATTAGAGTTATGTGATATTTAGCTCTAATGATGTGGGTTAGGATTATGGGCGATTTAATCCTAACCGGGTGGTTTACCGATAAGGATTATGGGTGATTTAATCCTAATAGACGGTAAACCAGGGGTGAGATACCAGTGATATTGGTTCTCACGGGAACTTAGTATATTAGGATCCTGGGTAATTGGATTCTAGTGTACTAGGTCGTTTGACGACTTAATTCGTTCGAATCCAGGGTTGATTGGATTTCGACGGGTTAGCCGTTGGGTGACCACATAGGATCTTGCGATATTAGACCTGGGGTGTTATTGAACCGAGTATGGAGCGGTACCGAGCTCGATTGGTGGCCCTAGGGGCGGAAAACGAGGTGAAACGATCAAAGGAGTGGTCGTTGTGGAGGGATCCCGAGCGGTTCGGTTTGAGCAGAATTAAGCGGTAATTCCGGGGTTTGGACGGGAGTGGAAGAAAATATTTTGGGATGGGGAGATGTCTCAAATATTTCGAGGAATTGGTTGGAACTACTAAACCACGGGAAATAATTAATCGGGTTGAATGAGGCGGTTTAGAGAATTCGGTTTGGTTTAATTGAATTAAACCAAACATATACATACATATGTATATATGTTTTCTCCTCCTCTTCTACAAACTTCATGAAGCTTCTTCCCCTTTTCTTTTGGGCAAAAGAAATCGAGAGAGATAGGGAGAAAAAGAGAGAAAGAAAGAAAGGAAGAAGGAGAGGAAGAGAAGAGAAGCAAGAGGGGGGAGAAAACAAAGTTTGGAGCTGAGTTTGAGAGGTCCGATCGACCAAGCTAGGTAGTTCGGTTTGAGCTAAAATTTGGTGGGTAAGTCCTTTCATCTCTTGTGAATTTGTCTACCAAATTTCGTGGGATTTTGTTGAGTAGTTTAGGAGTTATGAATTTTCTCCCTAGACTACTCTGTTTTCGGGCTGTAGCGCCGAGTTGAGTTTGAGTGAGTGTTGGGGCACACAAATCTTGTTAGTTTTGGATGAAATTTGGTAGATAAGTTCTCGGGTGTGTTGTCTTGAGGTTCACCGAAGAAATTGTAAAAATATGGCCTGCAGAATGAGTTATACTCGACAAAAGTTGGTCCGTTTTTGGAGGAAGGAATCCGAATTGGGGGTTTGGGTAATCCGAGTTTGAGAGCTTGTTATCATCTCTTGAGAAGTGTTTTGGTGATCTTGTGTTAGGTATTTGGTGATCTTGGTGTTGAGTTGAGTAAGAGCCAAGAGGAAGTAGGCTTAAAGCTTGGATAAATCGTCAAAGTATTCTTGTACAACCGTTGAGCAAAGGTGAGTGCGTAATCGTCGGCTTAGCTGTATGATCTTTGAGTTTTCGTGATTGATATGTGTTTAGGGACTAGTCCATATGGGTGTGACTTATGGCTTAGCCATAATGTGTGATGATTGTGTGTGATTGAGCTCATTCACGGTATGTATTGACTTGTTCTTTAAGCATGTGTTGATTGCGTTAAATTCATTGATCATGTGTGTGTATAGCCGTGGGGACGGGATGACCGCCTCACTAAGCATTATCAATGCTTACGCGCCTCTTTTGGTGCAGGTAAGGAGAAGTCTTAAATAGCGGAGCTCGTGGAACCAAGGCCGAGGTAGAAGATGAATGATCTAGGCACAACGGGTTTCCTTTTGCATCTTGGGTGTTGTTTATAGACTGGTGTTCTTAGGATGCTAATGTTTTGAACTCTATATGATGCATAGCGGTATGCTAAAATAGTTTTGGATGCTTAAGTATTGTTTACAAGTGTTGTGGCTTGCTGTGGTCGTTGTTTGGGTTTTCGGGTTGCAGGGCAAGTATTGAGAATCGACTGATCCAGGAAGGATCGATCGATCTTGGGTAGTCGATTTTGGGCAGAGAGCCGCTGGTCGATTTTTGTGGGTGGGGATCGATCGATCCCGGCCGAGATCGATCGATCTTGTAAGTGCATTTCGAGGCTGAGGCCTCTGGCTGTTTTTAAGGGGTCAAGATCGATCGTTCCTGGGTAAGAACGATCGATCCTAGAAGGTCGTTTTTGATCAAGTGAGCTCTCTGGAGCATTTCGGGGTATCAAGATCGAACAATCCACAAAAGATCGATCGATCCGTAGTTCAAGATCGATCGTTCTTAAGGGAGATCGATCGATCCGGAGGGGTCATGTTTGGTCTGAAAGTTTTGAAGGATGATATATCATGGATTTTACCCGTATTTAGCCATGATATAAGTCGTTTTATCGAGTTTTTCTAGTGCTTTTCCTATCATTTTAGAGTCTTTTCAGGTTTTAGCACGTTTGGGACGAAATTGGAGATTTTTGAGACATTTGGAGCCTTTTTGGAGCAAACCGAAGAAAGTACCCGTTTTGAAGCTTTAGCATCGATCGACACCATCATGGTATCGATCGATACCGACGTAATCAACGCGCAGAAGAGATTTTCAAGGAAGCCCATAAGAAGCCCAATCATCCCCTTTATTTACAAAAGAAGCCCAGCTCGTGTTTTTGAGGTTTATTTAAGCAAACTTTTTGTCATTAGGTTAGAGGACTTCAGACTTTTACTTTTCACTATTATTATTGAGCCACCATCGAGATTTGAGAGCTTTTGAGAGGGAGACGGATCCAAGACTTTGTTCATCATAGGGAAGATCCCGAACCCTTGTTTTTATTCTTTTGTTATATTTAATTTCATGATTTATTCAGTTATGGTATTTGTTTCATCTATCATGTCTGAGTAGTCTCTTTTTAGGTTCAGGGTTTTCTCATATGGATTTATCTGATTTATGATGATTGATTTGTTAGGGTTCAAAATCTGAATAGTTCTTCACCATAGGTTGTTCTCAAAGCTATTTCTAACCTGATCACTTAGAACATAGAACCTAGATTAATCGATTAGGCACGACAGTGCAATTGAGTAATCTGATAAAACCTAGGGTGAGCAATTGGATTATCTGCAAAGAGATTTGGTTTAATCGAATTGTGAACATATCAAACTTGAATTGATTGCTGGTTTACTGTGTAGGATTTGCAAAGAGATTTGGAATTTTAGACTTTAGACTTAGTTAGTTTTCGCAACGACAGTTGGTTAACTATACTTTCGTGTTTGAGTTCGAGAACGGCGCTTAATTGAATTGAACCTTAATTGATTAATTGTTATCTATCATTGATTTCTTGAGAATTTCCCTGAGCCTAGTTTCCTCCCATATAATCAACCTAAGTTTAATTCAATCATTTGTTTTCTATTCAATCATTTGTTTGCTTAGCACAATCTGCATCTTTCCTCTATTGCGTGAGTTTTCTTGAGTTCTTGTGTTCGACCCCTAACTTTACTGCAACAACTGCTTTAGTATCATCATAGGGTATTAATTTGAGCATATCAAATTTGGCGCCGTTGCCGGGGACTCTAAAAATTCACCATTAGAATTTTAGTTGTCGATTTTGTCTAAGTTCGTCGTCAGTATCGATCGATACTCCATTGGTATCGATCGACACTGAACGTCTGTTTTTAAATTTTGGTTACTTATCTTTTCGTTTTCTTTTGATTTTCAGGTGTATGCATCAGCGTACCACCAGGAGAACGAAGAACACACCACTGATCAATCTCTCCAACTCAGAGCTAGCAGAGCTTGAACGCACGAGTCGAACAAGGAAAAGAACTACAGTTGAGATGGATCTTCCACAAGGTTTGGTGCATGATGAGGAAGGTGGACAACTACCTCCTCCACCACAACCCCAAGCTGTTGCTGAACGGACGCTTGACGAGTACAACCGACCGGATCAGTTCTATGCCAATCGTGCAGCGATCCGTATTCCGACTTTCCAGAGGAATGACTTTGAGCTGAAGCCTGCTTACTTCGCTCTTGTTGGACAACACCCTTTCACCGGTCTTTCTCATGAGCATCCTATGGATCACATCGAGAAATTCGAGGACTTGGTCACCAGTATGAAGTACAATGGAGTGCCACATGAATACCTCTTTTGTAAGCTCTTTCCATACTCTCTTGGTGGAGAGGCAGCTTACTGGCTGAAGCAGCTACCTCCCGGATCTCTCACTACTTGGAACGAGACCAAGAACGCATTCCTGAACAATTTCTATGACGATGCGAGATCGGAGGAGCTCAGGAACAAGCTCTCTCAATTTTCTCAAGGTCCAACAGAAGCACTCAAGGCTGCTTGGGTGCGATTCAGATCCTACCAGAGAGACTGTCCGCATCACAGTTTCAGTCAAGTTCAGCTGCTCGGGATCTTTTACAGAGGGATTGATTGGCGGTATCAGATGGCACTAGATTCTGCAAGCAACAGAAACTTCAACACTAGGATTCCAACCGAAGCTGTGAAGCTGATTGAGAACTTGGCGTCTAGCAATAGCACCAAGAATGCTGATTTTGAGCGGAAAAGGCTCGCTAGTGTTGCTGACGGTTCGCAGATTGCTGAGGTTCAGGCGAAGCTAGACACAATGCACAACCTGCTAGTGGGGAAGACAAAGAAGGCTGTACATTTTGCTGAGGAAGTAGAGGAGATTAAAGATGAAGCAGAAGATGTTAACTACATTGGTGATTCTGGTTTTCAGGGTCAGCGATTTGGTTACAACAACAACAGAAGCTTCAACAATAATCAGCAAGGTGGTTACAAGTCTGGAGGTAACCAATCTGGTTTTGGTGCCACACAATTCGCCCAAAAACCACTTCAGAGCAATGACTTTACTCGCCAATACGGTAATTCATCTTACCAACCGCATTTTCCGAGGTCTACAGAGAGTAAGACAGAGATCCTTTTGGAACAGATTCTGCAAGGACAACAAAGGATGACTGGAGAGTTTAATGGGAAGCTGGATAACTTGTATATCGACCTGAATGGCAAGATTGAGGCGTTGAATCTGTTGCAGAAGAAGCTCGAAACTCAGATTGCTCAGACCGCAGCTGCTGTGAAAAGACAAGAGGGGTTTCTACCAGGAAAGACTGAAGATCCAAGAGCCCACATCAATGCCATAAGTCTGAGAAGTGGTAAAGTGGTAGAATCAGGAGTTGAGCAAGCTCCAATAGCTGAAAATTCCGTCGATCTTGCTGGAAACGACGAGTGGGATGCTGAAAATCCCAGAGTATCGATCGACACTTCCCAAGTATCGATCGATACCGAGACGACACCCAAGGAAAACGCTGAACCTGTCAAGGAAAGGGTTTACAAGCCGAAGTTGCCCTATCCTATCACTCCTAAGCTGACCAAAAAGGAATGGGAAAATGCTAGATGCAAGGTTATGTTAGACAAGCTGGTAGTTGAGCTTCCTTTTGTTGATGCTATCAAGACTTCTCCCGCATTCAGAAGGTACATGAAGCGGATGGTATCCAACAACTTCAGTCTCAGTGAAGGTGTCGCTATGCTTTCAGCCGAGTGCAGTGCTATTCTCACCAACACGATCCCTAAGAAACTTCCAGATCCAGGTAGTTTTGTGTTGGATTGCACTGTTTTCACAGAGCGTTTTGCGCGCTCTCTTTGTGATATTGGATCAAATGTGAATCTTATGCCGCACTCCGTTGCTAAGAGAATGGGAATGAGTGATTACCAGCCTACACGGATTTCATTGGTCCTTGCTGATCGTTCAGTACGTCTACCAGAGGGGCTTCTCGAAGATGTACCTGTTAAGATTGGAAATTGCTTGATTCCGACTGATTTCATCGTGTTGGAGTACGATGCCGAGCCTAAAGATCCTCTTATCCTAGGCAGACCATTCCTTGCTACCGCTGGTGCTCTGATAGACTGCAAGAATGGACAGATTACTCTGAACGTTGGTGATTTGGTAATGTCCTTCAGCATGGAGAAAATCATGAAACGACCAACCATCGACGGGCAAACCTTCTGTGTCGATACATTCAGTGACATTGCAGAAGAGTATTCTCTGGGGAAACATCCTGAGGATCCACTAGAGCGAGCACTGGTTCATACTGAAGGGTCAGAGTTGGGTTTTGATGATGATGATGCTGGTTATGTTAGAATCCTCGACAGTGCAGAGCCAGTGTCGATCGATACCAGAAGAGGTATCGATCGACACCACGTGTGTGCAGTGGAAAGTTTAGGCGAAATTCCTAAACAAGTCAGTGTTTCTGGGGATTGGAGTGAGGAAAAGGCACCAAAGATTGAGCTCAAACCACTTCCAGCCGAGCTAAGGTACATTTTCATTGGCCCTAATTCGACATATCCTGTTATTGTCAATTCTTCTTTGAACAATGCGGAGGTCACTTTACTGCTGAGCAAGCTGCGCAAGTATCGCAAAGCTCTCGGCTATTCTCTTAATGATATTGCAGGTATCCCTCCCGACCTATGCATGCACAGGATCTACCTGGAAGATGAGTCAAAGTCATCGATTGAATGTCAGAGACGGTTGAACCCGAACTTGAAAGAGGTTGTCAGGAAAGAAGTGATGAAACTGCTAGAAGCTGGGATCATTTATGCAATCTCAGATAGTTCTTGGGTCAGTCCAGTTCATGTTGTGCCTAAGAAAGGCGGTATCACAGTGGTGAAGAATGAAAAGAACGAGTTGATCCTGACACGGACTATCACTGGTCATAGGATGTGTATTGATTACAGAAAGTTGAATGCTGCTACACGAAAGGATCATTTTCCTTTGCCTTTTATTGACCAGATGTTGGAGCGCTTGGCTAATCACCCATACTACTGTTTTCTTGATGGGTATTCAGGTTTTTTCCAGATCCCCATTCACCCAGAGGATCAAGGGAAGACAACTTTTACATGCCCTTATGGCACTTTTGCGTACCGCAGAATGCCGTTTGGACTATGTAACGCTGCTGCCACTTTCCAGAGATGCATGATTTCGATCTTCACTGATATGATCGAGGAGTTTATGGAGGTATTCATGGATGATTTCTCTGTTTATGGGTCTTCATTTAAGGATTGTCTGGATAACTTATGCAAGGTTCTTCAGCGATGTGAAGAGAAGCATCTGGTTCTTAATCGGGAAAAATGTCACTTCATGGTGCAAGCTGGGATTGTTTTGGGACATAAGGTTTCAGAGAAAGGGATTGAAGTTGATCGAAGCTTTCAAGGTTCAGGTGATCTCGAGTTTGCAACCCCCATGGTCAGTTTCAGAGACCCGAAGTTTCCTGGGTCATGCTGGTTTCTACAGGAGATTTATGAAGGATTTCTCAAAAATTGCTCGCTCTCTTACTGCCCTGTTGTGTAAAGAGGTGCAATTTGACTTCACCCCTGCTTGTCATGCTGCTTTCAAGGCCATCAAAGCGGCGCTAGTGAGCGCGCCTGTTGTTCAACCTCCGGATTGGAATCTGCCTTTTGAGGTCATGTGCGATGCGAGCAATTTTGCTGTAGGTGCTGTGCTGGGTCAGAGGAAAGAGAAGAAGCTGCATGTCATTTATTATGCCAGCCGAACATTGGATGATGCCCAACGCAACTACAGTACTACCGAGAAAGAGCTCCTAGCAGTTGTGTTCGCTTTTGAGAAATTTAGATCATATTTGGTTGGAAGCAAAGTATTCGTTCACACTGATCATGCTGCTCTTAGATACCTGTTTAAGAACAAAGATCTCAAGCCTCGTCTCTGTCGTTGGGTACTTTTGCTTCAAGGCTTCGACATCGAGGTTAAGGACAAGAAAGGGATAGAGAATGGAGTTGCAGATCACTTGTCGCGAATGAAGATAGATGGGGACGTGCCTATTGATGATTACCTACCAGAGGAGCGCATCTACTTCATTTCTACAAAGGCGCGGGCTGATTTTTGGAAAAATTTCAACTTCTCTGACGATCTGAGCATCAGCATCGATCGATACCACATGGGTATCGATCGACACCCTTCGACGGATTACACCATTTTGTCGACAGATGGCATCAGTTCTTATGCCGCCTATTCAGCTGCTGTGACATCCGTTTCCAGGCCTTGGTATGCTGACATCGCCAACTTTTTAGCGACGGAAACTGAGCCGAATCACACAACACCTTATGAGAGGAAAAAGTTTCTGCGAGAGGTACGGCGTTTCTTCTGGGATGAACCTTATCTGTACAAGCATTGCTCTGATGGTCTTTACAGAAGATGTTTGGCTGAGTCTGAGGTTCCGGACGTTCTCTTCCACTGCCATGGTTCTGAATATGCTGGACACTTCGCAACTTTCAAGACAGTTTCTAAGGTTCTGCAAGCCGGTTTCTGGTGGCCGACTATGTTCAGAGATGCTAATGCTTTTGTTGCTCAGTGTGATACTTGTCAGCGGAGAGGGAAGATCAGTAAGCGACATGAGATGCCACAAAACTTCATCCTTGAGGTTGAAGTTTTTGATTGCTGGGGCATTGACTTCATGGGCCCTTTTCCATCGTCGCACAAGAACAGATACATTTTGGTTGCTGTTGATTATGTCTCCAAGTGGGTGGAAGCAATTGCTAGTCCAACCAATGATCATACGGTGGTTCTTAAGCTGTTTAAGACCATCATCTTCCCGCGGTTTGGGATCCCGCGAATCGTCGTCAGTGATGGTGGCAGTCACTTCATCAACAAGGTTTTCGAGCGGTTATTGAAGAAGTACGGGGTTAATCATCGTGTCGCTACACCGTATCATCCTCAGACAAGTGGACAAGTTGAGGTTTCCAACAGGCAGATCAAGGAGATTCTTAAAAAGACTGTGGGTACTTCGCGGACGGACTGGTCTACTAAGCTGAATGATGCACTATGGGCATACAGAACTGCTTTTAAAACACCGCTGGGGACTACGCCATTTCACTTGCTGTATGGGAAAGCATGTCATCTCCCTGTTGAACTTGAGCATAAAGGAATCTGGGCGACAAGGCTACTCAATTACGACATCAAACCTGCTGCTGAGAGGAGATTGATTCAGTTGAATGAGCTCGATGAGATCAGATATCACGCCTATGAGAACTCGAAGTTATACAAAGAACGAGCCAAGGTCTATCATGATAAGAAGATCCTTTCACGACAATTCGAACCAAAAGACCAGGTTCTTCTTTATAACTCTCGTTTGCACTTATTTCCTGGAAAACTTCGTTCTCGTTGGTCAGGTCCTTTCACTGTCAAGGACGTGCGCCCACATGGTGCCATAGTGCTGCTTAATTCGTCAGGTGACGAATTCACTGTGAATGGGCAAAGGGTTAAACATTATTGGGCGAAAGCCGAAATTCCAGCAGGACAGATCGTGCCTCTGGCTAATCCACCCATCGCCTAACCGTCGTTAAAGTCAGGCTCGTGACATTAAACAAGCGCTCAGTGGGAGGCAACCCACTGGTGATTCTGTACATACTAGTTTTGGTTTTTTGGTTTTTGCTAATTTTCGTTTTTAGTTTTCTTAGTAACAGATTCGGAGATTGAGTGTCGGTATCGATCGATACCACCTGGGTATCGATCGATACCAGTCCGCCAGGTAAGTGCGTATATAAACCCCTAGGCTGAAATCGCACAACACACTTTGCCTCATCGCTCGACACAAACACAAAAATCACCTCTTTTTCATTTTCTCACGGTTTTGAGTGATTCTTTCGCCTTTTCCACTTAATTTTTCGCCTGCATTAACAATATCTATCCCGTTCAATCGATTACACAAGGTAACATCTCGATTTTGCAATTTTTCGTTCCATGGAATCAATTTTTGGGTTAGAGATTTTGGCTTCTTAAACTTGTTTTTAGGGTTGAATATTGGATAATCGGGTTGATCTAGGCCTAGTCGAACCTTGCCTTGCATGTATTTGTCATTAGTTACAACTTGTGTATCGATCGATTCGGATTGTTCTCCGCGAAAACAGTCGATGGTATCGATCGATACCACCTGAGTATCGATCGATACGCCGTACTTGATATGTTGGTGTCGATCGATACCACCTGAGTGTCGATCGACACCCGTACTTAACCTTGGCGAATTTTGGTGATTTTTGACTCTCTATTTATGTTTTTGTGTTGTTGATACAGATGCCTCCCAGAAAGAAGTCACGAAATGACGAAGGGACGAGTTCTCTTCCGCACCAATTCAGACTAATGGACGTCGTTGAGATCTTCGACGGATATGACTGGCGTAGGGGGAAAGTGACAGCCATACTGAATGACGCAAGTTATCAGGTGGCGTATGATGAGTCTACTGAGAGATTCTGCGTCACAAGAGACCGCGTTAGAGCAGCTACAGAGGCGCCAACTTCATCTGGCTCACCTCGTGCGCCACCTTCAGCCGGCCGGCCTCGCGCGCCATCTTCGTCTCAACCACCTCGTGCACCATCGTCATCCCGCCCCTCCTCCTTTTCCAGACCTTCCACCACCACATCTAGGCCACCTTGGCCTAGAAGAGACGAGAGAGCCAAGATTCGCCTCTGCGGACGTTCGAGGGAGAGTACAAGGCAGTGCGAGAGCGCCGCCGCACGCAGCGTCCCATTTCTGACACTTGGGACGACTACGACTCCATCTTCTACAATGCATGGCTGAACGTTGAGATCAAGCCGACCAAATTTGCAGATCCACTTACCATGTGTCATCTGGGTTTTGATGGGGAGTTACAGAGACTCCTGCAGAAGATTGGTCTGGGTACTATGCCTACGAGGTGGTATCGCTTTACCCAGATCTCGTCCGCCAGTTCCTTGCCTCCGTACGTGTCTACTACACCGGAGAGGCCCCTGTTACTGCGCAGCAGGGAGTGCTTACTTTCATGATTCGCGGAGTGAGATACCGTCTTCCTTTCCAGGATCTCTGCAGCATCTACGGTTTCCGTAGAGATTACTCTCGCTGCGAGCTGCCCACCAAGTTCCTGGACGTCTAAAACTTCTGGCGGCATTTCGGACACGGGCAATATCACAGCAAGACGATGACGCAGATGGATATCCGCCATCCAGTCTTGCGATGCCTAGCTCGGATTCTGAGCAACACGCTGATGTGCAAAATGGAGCCCAACAAGATGCGGGTATCTGAGCTGATTGTGATGTCTATGGCCATTGGAGACATTATTGATGATGAGGAGTATGAATGGCCTGAGCTGGATCTTGCAGTTAACTTGGGTGTAGTATTCGCACATCACCTGGAGTCACTGAAGGTGAAACCCTTCACCTCGCGCGGCAAGAGTGGCAAGACTTCAGGGCGCGCCAAGTCAGAGTCTGTGGGTAACCTTCTCACTCCCATTTTTCTTCATTTTGGAATTGATGTTTCGAGCTGTTCAATTGTCTCTACTCGAGCTGTGATGGATGAGTCGCATTTAGAGCATCTGCGCTGGCTTAAGCCAGGACGACGTTGGGTATTCAGCACCTCTCAGGGGACTTCCTTGTCTAGCTGCCCAACACAGATCTGACGGACATAGATTCAGATGCATCCAAGCTGCTGTTCACTCCTGCTCAGACAGACATGGTTAGCGCGCCAGTCACTCGACGCCGCGGTATGCCCTCCGGATCTCACACTGCTGCTGCTGACGAAGACGCGCCAACTCAGCCTCCTGCTCCTACATTTCCTGCTGCTCCACCCATGGACCTGGACCCTTTTCAGCAGTACGTTGTTCAGAGTTTTCAGGCGATTTGGAGCACCATTTCTCGTTGCAGCTGGATGACTCCATCGACTTCTCGCTCGCGCCGCACTGCACCTGCCGCTGGACCATCACGCACCGCTGGTGGCGATGACACCGACTATGACTCCGAGTATTCGGAGGATTAGTCATCTCTCTCTCTCTGATTTTTTTTTTTTTTATGTTTTCTCTTTTTCATTTTTTTTTCTTCTTTTGTTTTGTTTTGAACTAATGTCAGTTTCTCTTATGTATGAACGCAAATGGTTTAACGTTTATGATCTTTTGTTATCTCTAACTCGTGTCTGAATGTATCTCAGTTTCTGATATGCTCAAATTAATACCCTATGATGATACTAAAGCAGTTGCTGCAGTAAAGTTAGGGGTCGAACACAAGAACTCAAGAAAACTCACGCAATAGAGGAAAGATGCAGATTGTGCTAAGCAAACAAATGATTGAATAGAAAACAAATGATTGAATTAAACTTAGGTTGATTTATATGGGAGGAAACTAGGCTCAGGGAAATTCTCAGGAAATCAATGATAGATAACAATTAATCAATTAAGGTTCAATTCAATTAAGCGCCGTTCTCGAACTCAAACACGAAATTATAGTTAACCAACTGTCGTTGCGAAAACTAACTAAGTCTAAAGTCTAAAATTCCAAATCTCTTTGCAAATCCTACACAGTAAACCAGCAATCAATTCAAGTTTGATATGTTCACAATTCGATTAAACCAAATCTCTTTGCAGATAATCCAATTGCTCACCCTAGGTTTTATCAGATTACTCAATTGCACTGTCGTGCCTAATCGATTAATCTAGGTTCTATGTTCTAAGTGATCAGGTTAGAAATAGCTTTGAGAACAACCTATGGTGAAGAACTATTCAGATTTTGAACCCTAACAAATCAATCATCATAAATCAGAGAAATCCATATGAGAAAACCCTGAACCTAAAAAGAGACTACTCAGACATGATAGATGAAACAAATACCATAACTGAATAAATCATGAAATTAAATATAACAAAAGAATAAAAACAAGGGTTCGGGATCTTCTCTATGATGAACAAAGTCTTGGATCCGTCTCCCTCCCAAAAGCTCTCAAATCTCAATGGTGGCTTAATAATAATAGTCAAAAGTAAAGTCTGCAGCCCCCTTGACCTAATGACTAAAAACTTACTTAAATAGGTCTAAAAACACGAGCTGGGCCTCTTTGTAAATAAGGGAAAGTATTGGGCTTTTTATGGTGAGAATTCTCTTCCTTGGATATCTCTCTATCCCGCGTCAGTCGTCGGTATCGGTCGATACCGGGATGGTGTCGATCGATACTCGGAATGGTGTCGATCGATACTCGATATGGTGTCGATCGATACTCGGAATGGTGTCGATCGATACTCAGGCTTCAAAACGGGTACTTTCTTCGGTTTGCTCCAAAAAGGCTCCAAATGTCTCCAAAATCTCCAATTTCGTCCCAAACGTGCTAAAACCTGAAAAGACTCTAAAATGATAGAAAAAACACTAGAAAGACTCGATAAAGCAACTTATATCATGGCTAAAAACGGGTAAAATCCATGATATATCACGCCCCCAGACTTAGCCTTTTGCTTGCCCTCAAGCAAAACAGAAAACTAAGTTAGAGAAAGAGGTTTGAAAAACCTTAGAGATCTGACCTCTTACCGAAATCGCTGTAATGATCCTTTTTCCCAAGCGCCCACTGCTGCCTGATCAGCTCCAGATCTAACCACCATGTACTTCTCCGTAGGAACCCCAACTTCTCAAGATTTGACTTACTATCTCACACCAATATTCATCCAAGCTCTCATCGCCAGTTTCATCGCTGCAATCAGTGTTCAAGAACTTTCTAGATTCTTGCCCATACAATATCATAGCTAAGGAACCATTTATTCAACAACATTTATTGCTTTCCGGTATTCTTCATCTCCCCGGACTTATT